>CM073770.1:45854813-46011027 GCA_037158775.1 Hetaerina titia | reverse complement strand
AAAGAATTTATGCATGCGCGTTTCACAGACCCCCCGGGCGACAGAGATAGACCAATATTAGAATTAGATCATCAAATCAGATTTCTTATTCCAAGAAAATGATGAGCACGTTATAATCTTTGGAGATTTCAATGTCCCATCTATTTAATGGAGCACATATAGTTTTAAAACGGGCGATAAATACAAAGATATCTGCAAATAGCCATTGAATTCTTTTACCGTGAACTCATTGAATCGACTTGTCACTTTACCAACTAGAGGTGATAACATTCTTGATTTGTTAGCAACAAATATTCCCAAAAATCTTAACTATAGAAACTATAAAAGGATTACTCACCATAGGGCAGTAACGCTAAGGTTTCGCTCCATGGGTCCGAAATAAGAAGCCGAAAAGGAAAATTTGCTTGTTTAAAGAAGGTGACTACAATGAAATTGTTACTAAAACGCAATTGCTCACTTTAGATAAGTGCGTGCAACAGGATCAGTTTGCTAGTTTGAAGAAAGATAGTAATCACCGAAATACTGAGGATACGTAGAATCACTTCCTTGAGCTCACGCGCTCAGCAATCAAAAAGTTTATTCCCAGTAAATTTATAAAAGATAACGCGGAACTTAGATGGCACAACGCAGATTTAATAAAGGCACTACGATGCCAAACGCTATGCCACGCTAAGATGAAAAATATTAGGGAAGATAATTCTAGCGACAAAAAGAATGAGATCACTTAGAAGCATATGACATAGATAAACATATCCAGGGTTGGATTTAAGACTTAATGAATGTTCCGGTACAAAGAGTAGTGATAGATGGAGTTTGCTCAAATGAAGTAGAAGTGACTTCAGGTGTTCCCCAGGGAAGTGTCATCGGACCTGCTTTATTCCTACTCAACGTAAACGCTATTGACTTCGTAGTCACTAGTAAGATACGCTTGTTTGCCAAAACTTCAGTGGTTTACCGTGATATCGATGATCCTGAGGACACAGAAGCTTTGTCAGATGACTTTAATGCTATACAATGCAGGTAAAACACTTCGTAATTAGAATTAAACTTAAAAATAGTGCGTAGTCAAAAATATTTGGAAAAGAGTAATTCTTTCCCGAAAGCTACTGCATTGGGGAACACCGAAATGGAGTGTGCAAACTCAATTAAATACCTAGCGGTTACCCTTACTCACGGTCTCTCTGGATGAAACACATACGGGGAATATGTGGACAAGCTAACAAAAAATTAGGATTTATTAGAATAGTACTCGGTAAATGCGATGAAAGAGTCTTAGGTAAGTGCTATTTTTCATCGGTTATGTCTTATTTAGAATATGCTGCAGGTATATGGTATCCTCAAGAAGTTGGATTAATTGCCGAATTGGATCACGTGCAGCGTAGAGGAGCTAGATTTGTAAAACGTTGTTATGATAAACTTAGTAGCATATCCAAAATATTAGAGCAGCTAGGTTGGGAATCACTCACGGAGCGAAGAGAAAATTACAAATTGAAGCTCTTGCTTAAATTGGAGAGGAGGTGTCTTCAGTAGTGACGTTAAAAATGTATTATTATTTCCATCATACTATGGTAGAAGAGTTAAATCTAATAAAATTAGAGAAATTGAGTGTAGAAAAGATAGATTTAAGATGCCATTTTTTCCAAGAACGATAGGGGATCATAATGACATTGTTCGACCGCGGTAGTCTCATTTTAGGGTAAAATTATTCTGGTGTGTAAACAACCCCTGACATACACCCTAGCGGAGTCTTGAAGTGTTTATATAAATAAATAAATATTAGCGTAGTCATTCGAATCAGTGTCATTTTGTGTTCCCTGGCGGAGAAAGGAATAAGAAATGGCCACTCACCTCTCTTCGGCTGGAAGAACCTCAAGTTCTGCACCCTCTTTATCACCCACGTGGCAAGCGAAGTGGACCCCGACGAGGACGCGTGCGCCGCCGAGCCCCCACCCTCCGCCACCGAAGCCGCATCCTCTTGCTGCTGCTGCTGTTGTTGCTGCGGCTGTTGGCGATGCCTGACGGAGGGCGCGGTGGATGAGGTGGCGGTGAGAGGCTGGGGAGCGGTGGCGGCGGCGGCAGGTGGGACCCCCTTGTCCCCTCCCGCCGCCCCGCCCGTACCGCCCCCCGCCGTAGCCGACCCGCTCTCTTGCCGATGCACTTTCCTGGACTTGGAGGACCTCTTGGGAGACGACTTGGCCCTCCCGGCCTCGCCCCCTCCGCCGGCCGCCGCCGCCGCCGCCGAAGGGGGACGACGTCCGGGATCCGCGGCCGCCGGATCCTCCGCGGTGCCACGTGGGATCCCCAAGGAAAAAGAGGAAGACGAGGAGGGCACGACAATAACCACTTCCTGACGGGCTGCAGGCCCCCCGGAGGCGGGAGCGGAGCGGGCCAACCTCCGGCAGCGACCGCAGCGTCGGCTTGCCAACGGCGACGGTTTCCTGACGGGGGGCGAGGAGCAGGCGGAGGGGGGAAGTTGCCGGCCGGTGGAGACGACGGCGACGGCGGGCACTACTGTTTCGCCGGCTCCCACGAGCGACGACTGTCGTCGGCAGATTATGAAGGGGAAGCGGCGTCGGGCGGCGGAGGTGGCGGCGGGAGGGGAGGCCCCCTCCTTCGGGCCCTCGCCCCTCCGCTCCCGCCCCACGCACCGCCCGAATACGATGGGCATATCTTCTCTCTCTCTCTTCCTATCCTCCTCTTCCTCCTCCGCCCATTCCCATCAACACGCAGGCGCCACTTCACTCCTTCGCCCTCTCGGCCTTCCTACCCCTTCAAATTTCCGCACAAATCTTACTCCTCGACTTTTTTTTTCTTTCATGTGATGCACGTCGCTCAGGGTTTGGGGTCTGGTCCAAGAAGTGTTCAGTTCGGTTTGGTAAAGGGACGAGCGGCCTAACTTGCCTCCGTCACCTTCCCTTACGTCCACTCCGAGAACACAACGTCTGCCGCCTTGCAGAGGAAAAACTACAACGTCCTGGAACCACCCTTAGGTACACTAGGTATTTGTAAGTTATGTATCACGTTCTCGTGAAACTCTCAATTTATTTACGTTCGAAGTATTGGCAGAAGGAGTCGACTGCGCTAGTGAAACATCCTGTTTCTAATGCCTTATATTTTTTTATTTCCTAAAATTTGTAGTTTATCCCTCACCCTAAGTCAATCAGGGTTATGAAATGGCTGGTCTTTCAATTCTCCACTAAGCTTCCTAGCCTAAATATCATTACCTTCCCATTAAAATGTATGGAAAGTAGCTATGAATTAAGCCTAAAGATTCCAAAAATTTTTCTTACTCTCCCATTAAAATGTATGTGAAGTAGCTTTGAATTAAGCCTAAAGATTCCCAAAATTTTTCTTATAAATTCAATTGATTTTGCGTATTCCCTTAGTAATTTTTATATCTATGAACATGCGTAAGCAACGCTTGAAACGGAAGTCTTTTGGAATATGTTTAGGAATATATTATTCTTAAATAAAGATGAATACATATTTTGCAGCATATTTTATTCCCCGAGGAAAGAATGCTTTTCATGTCTACTCCAATTTCTTTTTTTTACTGCTTTGTGCTTTCCACTTAATATTGACAGGGGCTTTCATTTAAACGTCTCATCTCTTTAAAAGGGAATTCGTATAGTCTTTTTCAATATTCATCCCGTAAACATTTTCATTTTAAATACTAATATATATGGTCTCCTTTCCTTTTGAACCCATTCCTTGCCGGAGCAGCCGTGAGCTTAACCTATCCCACGACCCCGTCGTACCTTTTACCTTTGTTACCTCAATATTCTCTCTTTCAATCTTTTCCAGGCGGTATTTTATTGTGCGTGGGACGAGAGATTGGATACCAGCCCCCTCTCAATATCCCCTTACGCAATCACTCCTCCCAATTCAAATAGGAAAATTTTTCAACACTTCTGCCTTCGTGTGATTTAAAGAAACCTATTATTCATCCTATTCCTGCGAAAGGACGTGTCTCCCTATCTTTCAAAAGATTTGTCGCCTCAAACATTTCCAAAATAACTGGCCCGTCAATGGTATTTCTTTTTTCCTTTCGAGCTATCCCAATGCGTTTGCCATCTGTTTATTCCCTCTTCCACAGCAACATTCTTTTTTATGCACCATGGCCCTGGGAAAAAAAACCCAACTTTTACGTCGGCTAATCCCGTTTCTCTCCCTCCCCCCGACTACAAGGCCGAACAACGACTACTGTTTCCCTTCCCTCCGATGCCCCCTTATCACCGAACTCATCTCTTCCCGCTGACCTTTCACCTCTCTTCTCCCTCCCTCCTTATCCCATTTCGACGTCCTTTTCTTCCGAGCACTCTGCTCACGCCCGACAGATGATGCCTTTCACTTTCCCCCGGTCATATCCCTCCTCGATACGCGGCAACCTTGCCTCCTCTCTCTCCCGCACACCCCACTCGCTCGGTATTGCGTCTTCCTTTCTTATCCCGCCCTCTATTAAAATACGGTCCCCATCCCACGGATTGACACCTCGTCACTTTCCCTCGAACGCTTCATTTTCTTTAAGTCAAATGGTCGAACCTCTCCTCTTTATGTTTTGCTTTCGGATGGAAGCTCAGCTATTCTCAACTACCTTTCTTTGCATAACATTTTTTTGTCGTGTAGAATCTACCTCCTTTCGGCAGAAGCGATTGTTATTTTTTCCCTCCCCCAAAATATTTTACCCTTCCGCGCCTTCCTCCCTCCTTAAACCCCTCTGCCTCTTATGTTTGTTGTGACACGATTAGTGATGTGAAACTCCTCCCGCTTCTCCTAGTCCTCGGGTATAATTTAATACGAACCTTATCTTCGTGAGCTTATTCCTGTTTATTTTGTTTTTAAATGCTATCTTACCAGAGGTTGTGGAATGAAATTTATCGTCCCGAATATATGAATGCTTAAATTTCCCTCTCCCTCCGGAAAGGCACTCTTTCATGCTTAAATTTAAACCAGTCTCAACCTTAATCTTCTTTTTTTTTCACAGACAAAAAAGAAGTGTCTGCTCCCCAAGTTTACCCCTTTTCTCTTCCACAGGGGTGTGTTTCTTCCCCTCCACGCATTCTCGTTGCACTGTGCAGCCTTTCTGAAAAGCCTTACTTTTAAGCGTCTCACCAAGAGATCCTTCCTATGGTCTCACGAGGCCTATTTACACTTGAACTTTATTCCCTTGCCTTATCCTCCCTCCCTCCTGAAGAAATGTACACATCTTCTTTCCGCCTCAGTGTTTCATTTTTCCATCTTCCCCCGTGTTTGCTTGCTCAAATCGTTCCCCTCAAACCTCCCTCCTCCAACTGACTGCCTTTTCACTCTCGCAAAACCCCAAGTTTCGAAGCAATCCCCAACCCGCTCCCGCCCCCCCCCCCTTCCCCTCAACCCCACAACGAACCACCACCCCTTCCCCCGCCGTCAATTTATTATTTCCGCCCGCTAATATGCGCTCTTCTCCGTCACGGGAACCGCCCCCTGCTTCCCGCCGCCCCGATCTCCTTACCCTCCGCACTCCCTCCACCACTCCCCGCCAACGGACTCGTTTTTGCTTCCCCTGTCGAGCTAATACTCGAGAGGAAGAGGGGAAAGAAAACGCGATTTTGGGGGCCCCGCGGGAAGGGAGAATGACGTTGAAAAGATAGAGATGGGGGATAGGAAGGAAGAGAGAGAGAAAGAGGGAGAGAGAGTGAACAGAGGTTTTTTTTTACCAGTAAGTTTACCCTTTTTCCTTCTCCTTTTCACCCTCCATCCATTCTCTTCGCGCCGCGCGTATGCTAATGCGAAAGGGGGATTGTTATGGAGGAAGGGAAAGCCTTTTGATACAACCTCTGACTCGAAAATATTTCTTTTCCAAATGACGGTCTGCCTTTCCCCTCCCCTCTCTCTCTCTCTCTCACTTCCCCGCTGAAATTTCCACGGTCCCTTTTTGAGTCATTGGCTCTCGTTGCCTATTCCACACGAGCTGCGAATCGTTCCCCTTGTTTTCTTCTTCTTTCTACCCTCGATTTAACCCCGTCCAACCCTTTTTAGCCTTTACTTTCCTTTTCCTCTCCCTCTTCCCCTACGAGCCGTTGAGCCCTTCACACCCCACGCTTTCACCTTCTTCCTCTCCCCATTAACTTCCCCCACCCACGCCCGAAGGAGTTTGACCCCTGCCTAGGGGATTGAACCGTTTGGTCTTATCCGACACTTGTCTGGTATAAGCTCGTGGGGATGGGGATTTTAGAGAAGCTCCCGGTACTCAAGGACCTGTTTGTGAGAAAGGAAAGAAAGCGATCATTATGGGAGCAAAGGAAATCACGTTAGTCATGACCATCTACGGGCAATTCAATTTTATGAATTATCATTTAATGATATGAATTAGTAATAAATAGATCTCTAATGTACTGCATAATAATCCTATTTAGATCAAAATCCCGATTTTCAAAGGTAGAAATCATTCGCTTAGATCGGAATTCCAACATGCATCCTTTCCCTTGATCAAAATCACGCATCGCCTTTAAAATCGATGAGATGGATATTTGGGCAAAGTGCATCATAACTTTGAATGATAATGCGTTTGCTATTAGTATGATTGTGAATATTCGAATGAAAAATTCTCACCGAAATTTCCAGAGACATTCATTGCGCATGATAGGAGAATTATTCTCCGGGCAATGAATATGTAATTGATTCGAATTGGCGAGAACAACGGCGGCTAACGACGACTGAGCTTATTAAATAAGCGAATGAATTTTATGACAGTGAAATTCTTAGACTACATTGGGCCGACCCTCGAGTGACTCTTATAAAGCTGCGGCACTGCCCGCCGTTTCTTTTAATCTTTAGGCCAGTGTTTCCCAAGCTTTTTCCAGCCACCACCACCTTGGAACCATAAACCAATACTCAACGCCTCCCAATCGATAGCTTCAAAATAATAATCAAAATCATAAAATAAAAGAACCAATTGAGGACCACTGAAATAACTAAATCAAAAGCAATGACTAATCAAATATTTATTTACAAACAATCTAATAGATGCACAGTTTTCATATCACACTTCTGCAAAAGACTTAATAACATATCATTCAATAAGTCCCGGGGCTTCTACTTTTATAAAACAAATTATCAAAACAAATAATTTAACAAAGCTTTATTCATTAGTTTACATGCCATGTTTTTATTTAAATTAAGCAATTATATAACATGAAAATTTTCAATATATTAAAATAGAATAACCAATCATGTTTTGTTAAAATTAGTTAAAAAATTAATTGACTATTGGTTATAGTTTTTCATGATCTAAAATTAATTTAAAAAGATTCTATTGCCTAATTTAATAACAAATTTCCATCAAATAAAATTTTAATGGAATATATGGGCTTGATGATTTGATACCAGCTTTACAAAGTCCGGTTTAATGTCACTTAGGAAGAGTCTTAAATCACCGCGTTCACAAACTTGCAATCTGTTTCTCTGCTTGGAAAAATAGCTGAATGACTGTACTAAAACTACGTTCCACCAAATATGAAGTCGGAAATGCAAGAAGGAGTTTTTTAACCACCATCCATAATGCAGGATAATAATTGGAAACCTTCTGTAGCCAAAACTCTTGATAATTTATCTTAAAAAATTATTTAAATTCAACGCCATTTTATAGTGCATTTAATTCTTCCTCTAATACTTCAACCTCCTCAATATCTACAAACGGATTTATCACTCAGTCTGCAAAAACAGTTTTCAACAAAAGAAGATCCTCAAATCGCGTAATGCGTAATATTTTTATTTAAGGTGGCTAAATGGTCACAAAAGACTCTCAAATCATCATCACCCATACCCGCTTTCTCTTCTAGCTTAAGAAGGGAAGGAAGTGATAAAACTTGCGGCAACCTATGTTGGCCTTTAATAAAAGCAACTTGGAAATAAACTCAGTCCGCAGATTTTGCCTTTATAAGGTAAGTATCATTTTCCTGTAATTGTAAATTCATTTCATTTAACTTTGCAAATATTTCAGGCAAAAATGCAACGTCACTCATATTCTCTTTAAGGTTGTCGCTGAGAAAAGCATCTTCAAAAACTGCACGACAGTGTCAAAAAGATAATAAAAGTACCTTATACAACTGCTTTTTGACAGCCAACGAACTTCCGTGTGCAGTAACAAACGTTGGAAATCTTGGTCGTTCACATCACACAACTCTCGAAATAGTCGAGCATTAAGAGCAAGGGTTTTGATTTTGTTAACCGCTATAATTACAATGTTTAAGGACTTGTGAAGGTGATCACTCAGTGTTTTACACACTAAATGTTGTCGGTAAATGACACAATGAATAACAAAAACATTTGGTACATATATTCTCAAGTATACAATACAACCATCGTTATGACCAGTCATTGACGGAGTTCCGTCTGTCGCCACAGCAAGTATGTCAGAAAGTGGATTTTTTTTGTCCCTGAAGAACTGCTCTACGATACGAAATACAGGCTCCCCTTTAGTGTCAGTTTCTAATTGCCTTGCAAACAACTCTTGAGGTATATTTTCCTCCTTAATAAACCGTGTGTAAGCCAGAACACAAATTCATTAAGTGGCAAAGTTGACTCGTCCAACTGTAATGCTAATTCTGTTTTTCCCAGGATGCTGCAGAGTATATTTTCCACATTTTCAGCCGTTTCATCTATTCGTTGTTGAACTGAAGTGTTGATTAGGGGAATAGTTGACATAAAATAAAGAATAGCGAAAATAAATAAAATTCTATCATATAGTGGCCTATGCAAAACAGTACTCAGGAATTCACTTACTGCCGATTTGTTGAGTTTTTCACCAAGTGTACGTGTACCAAGACCAAGTGTATGAGAGTAGAATGATCATAACTAAGGGGAGTAGATATTATCCACGATTCATTAGAGAAGCTATTGAGATCGAGATGGATTAAACAGAGATGAAGGCTACCATCTCCACAACGCGTGGGAGAGAGCTCTTCGGAAAAGGACTAATCAGCGAGCTGCACCTGGACGAGACCACCTATCCAGGTGTATAAAGGCGGCCAAAATCTGAAACTGAAACCAAGTCCCTCATCTTCGACCTGAAGACGCCGAATGCAAATTCGGCGGAACTGTTGTCAGCTTTAAACAACGCGCTGAAAACCCGAAAATGCAGAATCCTTCTAACAGTGATATTTTCTTTGATATTATGTTTTGAAGCATTACACAATATGCTTGAAAGCGTTGGGCGATATTGCACTCTGTCACAAAGTGACCGAAAAAATCTCAGCAAGGCTGAATACATGTATTTGTTCTGTAAAAATGTTATAAAACAGGATTTATTTACACGTTATTTTGCTCTTGAACGGTAGTAGTTTTTCTTCAGTGAACTGAAATTAATAGAATTTATTTATTATACACAAAAATTGTGCACTTCATATATTAATGAAATACTTTTAACACGTGAGGGCGAATTAGAAAATGGTGCGTAGGGATTTTGTGTCCGAGGTTTCCACATGCACCTTTGCCGTTTTCATAGAGAAACCAAACACCCGGTTACAAAGTAAGCTCCCCTCGAATTCAAATTTTTTTATTGGCCTAGTCAGCTGAGGGTGAAATAATATTTCTTTGGTTCCCATTCTGTCGCTATTAATCATATTAGTCCATAAAATTTTCTAAACACTATTCATTAGAAAGGCAGTTCAAGGGACTGTTACGGTGAAATGGGCTTTGATTCAATTTTTGGATACTTGTGTGTGCGTTGGTTCAACTAAAGCTTATACCATAGCAAGGTCACTTTTTCTTTCGATGATATATTATTAAGAGGAATTGTGTGAAGAAGTATGAGAACTCTCAATTTTCTCGCGAAGGCGAAATATTTCTAACGTTTTCTTTTTATTCAAAGAATTATTGTGAATAATACCCATTGTTTGAAAATATCTATGCTTCAAGGAAATGCACAATAGCAGAAAAACCGTGACTTAGATCAGTTAACCGGGAATTTACTTAATTGATAGCTAGTCAGTAAAGGGAAATTTCAACCGTATATACACGAAGTGTGAAAGAAAAGGTTCTCATTTTCAACAATATACTACCATTTCTTGAAAACATAAACAATATACTGGCCGTTTATTTTGCAATATACTTCTCCAACTTAAATCACTGGAAAAGGTTATATAATAGTTCTATGACAAGAATGATTTTATGTGATGAATGAAAATAACTTACTAATACATCCTTGTTAATATCGTTGGAACCGAATTGTTTGTAAAATGATTATCTAGTTAAATATTTAACGTAAAAACATCGAATCTAATTATCGGATGAGTAGATTCCTCTCTGGATTCACACATACGAAACCTTACTGCCGAAATACTCACTGTCCTGAAGTTGTACAAAGGATAAACCAAAGGAGATTAAACCCCTTAAAAAATTTTCCTTGTCCAAGAACGGCTTGGAAATATTTTTTCACTACTTCTACTTTAAAATGTAAGTGAACATGTAGCTTAAATTACTTCAAGATGCGGGGAACAATGTATACTTTTAAAACGAAGTTTAAAAACGGAGACAAAAGGAAGATTACTGAGCCTTCGCAAATGTCACATTGTCAGCACCCTCCGACGCCCCCTTGCCTCTTTTCGCCCCCATAGACTGGAGTACCACCCCACTGGGGGCGGTAGCGCCCACTTTGGGAACCATTGGTTTAGGCAGACTGTCGGCACATATTGCAAAAAAAAGTTTCAACGGCAGTATATGTCAACTTGGTTTATACTGCCTATGCCCTTGAGGTTATGACGATGAATAATGTGCTTCCAGGCCAACCAGAAGCGTTCTGGTTCTACTCTCCTCTACGAAATCAAAGTTGGGCAATGTTGGGTCATGTCATGTTGAGAAAGCACGGGAATAGATTCGGAGAAAAAAGAAAGAACTACGCAAGCTGAAAGTTTGCACACAGAATGGATGAAGTAGGTGTCTTTAGTTTAAGGATTTCAAGAGAAAAATTTAAGGACTTCATGAAACTAATAATAAATTATTCACAGTGAGATATAATATTATCTCTGTGAAGCTTTTAAAATTCAATTACTGATGTTGTAGCAGTATTCAAATCATACCTCATAAATATGAAGTGTAAGTATCACCACGGAGTTTTACTTTCGCCTAATATTATAGATTAATTATTCAACGGAAATTTTTCATCCATTACTTAGTCACTTAGAACAACTCTAAATATTTTCTTTTGTTCCGTCAATATCGCTAATGAAACGTTGAAGGCCGCTGTTTTATTGCTGACCTTAGCGTCACAAACTATATCTTTCTTATACTCGTACTTTCTACGAGCATTATTACATCATCTTTGGTTACCAATGCATTAATATTTGATATTCATAATCGTGGTTGGAATCAAAATATTCTCTTAGAGTTTTAATGAAACGCTAATAGTCTTTCGGCACATACGAATTATATTGAAACATAGATGATATATGACACACGGCGTTGATTGTGTAGGCTTACGATGTGAACTCTTGAAAAATAATTCCAGTGCGAGCTAACTTAAATGACAATACTTATACCCTCATAAAATGCCAAGCGCTTCGTTGTAATGGGATTTTGGGCAAAGTGCATCATACATTTTAATGGTAATGCTCTTGCTTTTAGTATGATTGTGTATAACCGACTGAAAAATTTTCACCGACATTTCCAGGAACTTTCATTACGGATAATTACAAAATTATCCTCTCGGTAATGACTATATAATTGAATCGAATTGGCGGGAACAGCTCTGGCTCTCGACGAAAGAGTTGCCAAAATTGCTTTGAGCTCACCATGTGGAAGAAGGAGTGAACTGATTAAAATAAATGGGCTTGGAGGTGACGTTTTCAGCAATGGCTCCAAAAGAGTCCACCTCCAGATACATTCGATTAGTGCTACATTACCGCTTATGATACACATTTCCACTCAAGTATCATTAATGCATATTTATCAATTCGCATTTGTCGAGTGAGAAGATAATTTCACGGCAGAAACTTTGTGAGCTACCATTTTGTGTCTGTGCTATGAAATGCGATATTGTGTTAGCTACTAAATTAACTCCCTTGACTGGTTTCTAAATGCTAGGGAAACATTTATTTGGTAGCGGATTCTATTTACAACGCCGTTAATTTAAATGGGTATTAGAAATAAAATATATAATTAACGAAAGGTAATCTGAAGAGGAAAAGGGGAATGTTTCGTTTGAAAAATCCCTCCGGGAGGGAGATAAATATAACTTCATCGGAATAGTTTCTGGATAAGATGGAATAAGAAAGTTCTCGAGGGAAAATTTGACGCAAAAAAACTAGGGAATAAGATCCATTTGAGATACACGAACCACAATCAAATCGAAATCGAAAAAAATCAATGCAAAAAAAAAATTCCGTAAACCCGATAAGGTTAGTCAACACAAGATTTGGAGAGCTACGTTAAATCAATACTCATTTTGATGACCAATAATGATGATGATGATCGTTATAAAAAGGAGAAATTGAAGTGATATGGAAAATATTATAGGATCGGGATCGTTTTGTTGGACCGATGAAGAGGCTACTGGGCGAGGATTGAACCAAGAATCGCTTGCCTCAGTATATATTCCATTACCAGATCAAAAAGGAAATTCATGGATATAAACATAAGTTCACTATGTATTTTACAGAAGAATATATCAGTTCTAACATTAAGCGCTTTTTATACTCCAGTGGGTGCTTTTTATTAATGAATAAAATGTATGGTGCTCCTCTAATCAGGGTATAATTTCACATTAATTATTAATCAAAAAAATATAATTCAAGATGCAAAGCAACTTTCAAATAATATTTCTAAACGTGGAAAAAATTCAGGAAAATGGTAATTTATTGCTACAATTGAAATTAAATGAAATGCTAGAATGCTTGTAAAATAAAAAAAAATGTTTGAAGATCACACGATTTAAAAAAAAATTGTTGTCTCAGGCGTAACACTATGGAATTTGCATGACATACTGAAATGAAATACTTGACTTTGTAATTTTACGAAATTTATTAAAAAAAGGAGGAATATAAACCAAGTGTGCTTCTAGTAGGACCACCTGATGATGACGTTCAACGTCGAAACCTGGGTCCTGTTTCTTTAAATAAATTGTGTGGAATTACAAAGTAAAGTATTTCATTTCAATTCTCACACTTTTGTTTCTCTTGTAATCACAAGTTTCTCTTTCTTTTAATTTTTGTACGTAGAACTTGTATAACAATCACTGTTTAAACAAACAAGAGAGTTACTAAACTAATCACTAAGAGCCTTCTTATATAACGTTAAATACATTTTTAGCGTAGTTGAATTAGTGAGATGGAATCAGCCTCCACTTTTTTCTAGAATGGCCACTTTTTTAAGCCCATTGTCAAAATATCTGTAAAATATATGAACAAACGGCATAAAATGTATATGCATACTATTGGAACTTGAAAACTATGAAATTATAATAGTATAACTTTCAGCAAGGCGACCGGCTGTCTCTATATTATGCCCAAATTCATCAAGATAGCGTAATAATCATATTGTATGCATACGAAATTCGTAAGTTGCGCTTTATTCCTGGGCCATATGGTTTTAGAATAATAAAATTCAGGGAAATATATTGATGGAATACAGAAAGCCCTCTCGAGCTAAAAAAAAAACTCTTGACTTTCGAAGTAAAATGTAATTGGATATGGCCTAATACCGTATAGCAATCCCTGCAATAAACACATTTCAAAATTTTGAAAACCTGTGAGTTGATTCCAAATGTCGATGAATTTAGAAGGAATGTATTAAAAGATGCTAATAAATGTGCTTTATAATAATTCCACGGTTTTTAAAATCTAAACATCGCCCTTAAACAAATACATTTGGTGGATCCGCAGCAGTTAGCACATCATATTTTACCTCACATTTTTTTTAAAAACCTTTAAGTTGGACACTTGTACGCCATTAACATTTTAATTGCTTAACGGACAATTCACTCATAGCAACCGAGTTACTCAAAAGATTTTTTTCCTTCAGCACAGCTTTCGTTAGCTGCTTTTTAAAAATCGTAGTCAGCGGAAACAGTAGGCTAATTATGCACAAATATGCCAGTTGAAATAGATTATTTTTGAGAAAAAATTATTTGAGCTTTATAATGAAGGCACTTTTATTATAAAAATTTTTTTTCGACCGAAGATTTTTTTTTAAATTTCATATTTATTTATCGAAAAAAAAACTAAGTCATGCATTTTATTTTGTTCAAAGCTTTAAGGTGGCACCTAAATATTCGTATGACGATTACATATTATATTTAGAGTATATTTAAACAAAAATCACATTTGGGACAATTTTTTAAAAATCTAACTGCTTTCATTCAGTTTTACATTAGGACACATTACATTCTCTGCAACTGTTCCGAGTACAAATACTTGATATAACCACATTATAACGTTTACAATGCGATGAAAAACACACTCGACGTTTAGGTTACAAGCGGCAGGCGCTTCGCTCATCACGTTAACAGGCCAACCGTGATAAAATCTCTCCTAAGAAAAGGCACGGGAGGTGATTAATCCTAGAGTTCTTCCCGAGTTCCGCCAGTACTGTCCCCCAGGCCCACGCATTTCTTACCTCTTCCACGCTCCGTCCCTTACGTAAATATTTTTGCTCTCCCGAGTGCGTCATAGACCACGTTTACATAAGCGCCGGTCCAATCCAATATTCCTTCCTGCCCTTAAGAGTGTGTGTGTGCGTGGCACACTTCCTCTCGCGTGGGAACGAGGCGAAAAGGAATGGGACGGGATGCGCGTTCCTCCGCGCGCGCGGTTGCGGAACGACTGACGAAGCAGTTCCACTCTTCCATTGCAAGGCTTCCCACCTCGCCGCCACTTTCCACTTCGTGCCCCTCCTCTCATCGCACTTCCCTCCCTTCCCTTCCTCTGTCGCCCGAAATGAACGTGATTGCCGAGGGCGTGCCAAAAGGCATAAATTCTCCAGCTTCGACATCCACGGTTTTCATTCATTCCCTAGTTTAACAATTATTTTCAAAGATTGAATATACTGCATTAGCACCCTATTTTTTGAGTAAAAGTACCGTTTGTAGGATTACTCATTTCCAAAAATTGAATTATTGTCGAACAGTTTTCTATTTGTTAGAATGTTTATTTTTCTAAACGAGACTAAAAATTCAAAATTGTCGTCTTACACCAAATAGCTCTCTCAAACTTTTCACACCCTATTCCATTCATGCAGGAGATTTTCCTTCTAAATGCCTTAAACGGTAGTATTTCAAATTATTCACAATCTTCTTTATTTATATGGGTTTTATTTTACGTGAGGGTTTTCGTATTGTTTACGTTCACGTCAACTTTTCCACACACAAACATATTTGTATAAACAAATATATATATATATATATATATATATAGGTCGATAGATAGATACATACACATATATAAATATATATATTTACCTGGAAGAGAGTGTGTGTTGGTCTGATCTGAAGGAAACTTCAGAGAAGTCCGAAAGCTTGAAATTTTTGAAATATAAGTGTCCTTTTACGTGTCCTCTATTATATATATATATATATATATATATATATATATATATATATTTATATTTATATTATTATTAGGTAATCTACCGGTTAAGGTAGGTTTTTGGATGGACACAACTATCAAATAAACATTTTGTGACTCCCCACCTAGCAAACTAATCTATATCAGGTCCCTCTTCATCTCGGTGTACTTCTTTCCTCCCTTCATCCCGTCCAACATCCCTATCCTCTTCCTACCCTTACCTCGCTTGCCCAACATTCTCCCCTCTATTACCCTCTTCAACAGTCCACTACCGCTCAATACGCCTTTTATCCATTTTTCCTGCCTCCATAGGATTTCTCTCCACAAACCCCTCTCCTCCCCCACCATTTCTAGTACTTCCTCATTTGTTTTCCTTTCTGTCCATTTCAACTCCTCCATTCTTCTCCACACCCACATTTCAAAAGCCTCCAATCTACGTCTATCCTACTGCTTCAGCGACCACGTTTCCGCGCCGTACATAGCTACGCTCCATATCAGAGTTTTTACGAGTCTTGTCTTAACATCCCTACTCAACGTCCCCGTCATCAACTCCCTCCTCCTTGAGAAAGCCTCCTTGCCTAGCGCAATTCTTCTCCTTACGTTCCTACCACTTTGACTGTATTGGTCCAAAACACTTCAGAGATATGTAAACTGTTCTACCTGCTCTATTTTTTCCCCGCCTATTTTAATATTTAGCTTAGCCTTTTTATTTCTGAAAAATCGCATAACCTTTGTTTTATTAATATTGATTCTCATCCCATATTTATCGTACTGAACCTCCAATTCACTCAACAATGCTTGCAACCCCTTGGCTGACTGAACAACTAATGCTTGGTGATCAGCAAACCTAACCGATTTTACAAATTCCCCTCTGACTTTCATTCCTACTTCCAGTTCTTCCCATGCCTCTTTAATCATTTCCTCTACATATACGTTGAACAGTACCGGTGACAATGGGCAACCCTGCCTTACACCTCTTCCTAACACTGCCCATCCGGACTCTCCGTTCCCCACTCGCACCTGAGCAGTCTGAGACATGTACAGGTTGCGGATCAGTCTCCTGTCCCTCCAATCCATTCCTATTTTCTGAAATACACGCATTAATTTTTCCCAATTCACCCTATCAAACGCTTTTTCGAAATCTACAGAACAGGCAAAAACGTCCTGATTGTATTCTATATTCTTCTCGACTAGTGATCTCATTACTGCAATGGCATCACGTGTACCTCTTCCTTTCCTGAACCCAAACTGATCATCCCCTAAGTAACCATTTGCCTTACTCTCTATCCTTTTGTTGATGATCCTGAGAATAACTTTAGCTGCGTGGGATATCAAACTTATTGTTCTGTAATCCTCACATGACGAAGCCTTTGCCTTTTTTGGAATAGGAACTAACACCGATCTCACAAAATCTTCCGGCCAGATTCCTTCCTCACAGATACTACGAATCAGTCCATATATGGCCTAATATATATATTTATATACATATATATATATATGTATACATATATATACATACATATATATATATGTATACATATATATACATACATATATATATGTAAATATGTATATATATATATTAGGTCCAGGCATACTCGACGATGAAATAGAAAGGGTATTAAAGGAGATGAAAGCAAACAAGGCTGTGGGGGTGGACAATATTCCTGTAGAAATGTTGAAATGGATAGGCAAAGGTGGGAAGAAGGCCATATATGGACTGATCCGTAGTATCTATGAGGAAGGAATCTGGCCGGAAGATTTTGTGAGATCGGTGTTAGTTCCTATTCCAAAAAAGGCAAAACCCTTGGTCATGTGAGGATTACAGAACAATAAGTTTGATATCCCACGCAGCTAAAGTTATTCTCAGGATTATCAACAAAAGGATAGAGAGTAAGGCAAATGGTTACTTAGGGGATGATCAGTTTGGGTTCAGGAAAGGAAGAGGTACGCGTGATGCCATTGCAGTAATGAGATCACTAGTCGAGAGGAATATAGAATACAATCAGAACGTTTTTGCCTGTTTTGTAGATTTCAAAAATATACATAAAAATATGATAACATTTGAATGGCACAATAGAGTCTGACTTGGAGAAGACCTCGGAGTGGGCCGAAAGCTTAAACAATCTGCAATGTGAGTGTTCTTTTACGTGTTATCTATTTTATTCTGTGTTCTATTGAGCCGTCCAAAAGTTACATTGCTCTCGTGAGTCTTTCCATATCATCCAATAGGATAGCACTAGCGAACAAGCACAAATACACAGAAACAAACTTTTTTGTGTGTTTCTGTGTTTTTGTTCACTAGTGATATCTTGCTGTATATTATTATTCATATCCGTGAGACTTTGACATCAGTTATATATATATATATGTATATATATATAAATCATAAACTGAACATCCATAAAATAATCACTTCCCTATCTGCGCATCCTCTAATTGATTATCCTGAGCACTAATTTTGGTGCGTGCAAATTGAATATTCTTCTATAGTCCTCACACAAATACACCTATGATTGCTTTATCCTTATGTAAAATTTTGCAAAGTGTTTGAGAGTAGGGCTTAAAAATAAAAATGTCTATTTTTAGGTCGGGTATTACCGTTATATTAAAAGTTGTGAGTTACAGACAGGTTTGTCTTTTAAATCGTAAATATGGTTTAAGTTGGACATACCTGTCTAAGGATACCTAATAAGTAGTCTTAATATCGATTAATTTAAAGCAATCATCTATTTCCCCTTCATCACTTCCTTCGATACTTTTTTACTACACTAGGTCCATTTGGAGAGCACCCGTGAATGGGAATGGGTGAGCACGAAATCAACATGGGAAAATGATGGTTGGAAAGCATTCTTTAATTATTAATTACTAGAATAGGTACGAGGGTCATCCGGAAAGTAGAACCCGTTCGTGAAATAAAGACACAAAAGTAAATATTAACAAACGTAAAAAATTTTATTTGAAAGAGGATACTTTAAACTACTTCTCAACATAATCTCCAAGCAAATTAAGGCATTTCTCATAACGTGTGACAAGTTTCTGTATTCCTGCTGCATAGTCCTTCGCCGCCAGCTCATTGAGATACAGGGTCACTCCTTCTTTAAGTTCTTCATCGCTGTCAAATCTTTTTCCTGCCAAAAAGTCTTTAAGCTTTGTAAAGAGATGAAAATCTGAAGGGGCCAAGTCCGGGCTATACGGTGGATGGTCGAAAGTTTCCCATTTGAATTGCTGCAAAAGTTTTTGTGTTATCCCAGCTGCATGAGGCCTGGCATTGTCATGAACGAGAATGACACCAGTAGACAATAGACCTCGCCGCCGATTTTGTATTGCCCGCCGTAATTTCTTTAATGTTTCACAATACGCATTGGCATTAATAGTGTCTCCACGGGCCATAAAATCAATAAGCAATACACCTCGTCGATCCCAGAAAATGGTTGCCATGAGTTTCCTGGTGGACAGAACTGTCTTGAATTTTTTTGGTTTGTTTGGCGAATGAGCATGATGCCACTCCATTGACTGTCGTTTACTCTCAGGTGATGCATAACAAACCCATGTTTCGTCACCAGTAATTATGCGAGTCAAGAAAGAGTCTCATTCATCAGAATAACGTCCCAAAAACGTCAGTGCTGCAGCCATACGCTTGGTTTTGTGCTCATCTGTAAGCATGCGAGGGACCCATCTTGCACAAATTTTTGCATAATGCAGATGGTGTTTAACAATTTCATGAACAATTGTTCGAGAAACATTGGGAAAATGCTCACAGATGTCATCAATTGTGACGCGCCGATCGTTCCTCACGAATTCGTCAACTGAGCTCACCAGTTGGTCTGTAATGACAGACGGTCTCCCCGAACGCTCATCGTCGTGTGTGTTCCCCCTCCCCATGTTGAAGTTGCGACACCACCGCCGAACAGACGACTCGTCCATTACATTGTCTCCATACACCTCCTTTAATTGGCGATGAATATCACATGGGCGAACGTTTCTTGCATTGAGGAATTTAATCACTGCCCTCACTTCACAACTGGCGGCGTTCTCAATTTTTTTAAACATTGTAAACAATCACAGAAACAACACAGGCAATGCTAGCGTCACGCAACTTGGCTCAGAGAAGGCAGACAAGCCACTGAAGCTATCTGACCTCGTCCAGCGGCTACTCGCGTCGTCAGCACTTCATGCGGCACGAACGGGTACTACTTTCCGGATGACCCTCGTATATGGATGGGGAAATGCTATAAGCCAACTACCTTGTTTCGTGGTTATATATATTTTGATGGGCTTCTTTCAGGGGACTCTATTTCATTATGCTTTAAATTCTTTTCTTTTTAAGAATCACCATAAAATTCCATTTACTTTACATGCATCCTGAAAATTGAAGGTGATGGCACAACAGAAGCCACGTGCATTATTTTCCAATCTATATTTTAAGTTCTTGTATACTACTTGTATCTGACTTTGAAATTAATTGCACTTGTAGTATTATTAATCTTTTATTTATTTTGAGTATGGATAACCGCGAGGGTATTCAATTTACGTTCACCAAAGGACACTTATCTTGAAAAACAATGTAATTAGCAGATCCCAAGAACCGATGATGATTATCCAGATCATTGATTCGCTTCAATAAAGTTTTCATCTGGTCCTCTATAAAGCTTAGCCTAAAGCTACGAGTAATATAACCAAAGCAAATCTCACCAAAGCACTCTCTCCACTGAGGAGTTATTTAAACCCGGCTTAAAATTAATTTCTCCCAAGTTTCTAATTAGTTAATAACTCTCTCGAACAAATAGGTGACTATTCTCAGCTTGAAGAAGGGTACGACGTCACATTTGATGATTTAGACGTGTAAAATGATGGTTGGGGAATAGGGCAGTTGGTAATTAATGGAGAGGGCAGTCAGTGGTGATAGGAGGGCGTGCGTAGGGATAATCCTACTCTAATTTGAATGGGACACGAAATGCATGGTTTAATGTGCCACTAGACAAGTGCTGGACTGCACTAGTAATTTCCTACTCGACCTAATGGCCGTAATTCACCCAAGAACTAATTTCACTACCAAGGATCGATCCTCATCTGCTTTATTACCATGGAAGTAATTAGAACAATCGTACACTGCACACGTTTCATTCCCACAAAAGTACAGGTTCACTAGAACGAGCGAAATTACAAAAATATAGAATAAGTCTATTTATTATTGTAGTAAAAGAGAAATTTTGTTAATAACACTTTTGCGGTGAGATAAATAATTGTATTATACTAATAATCTTTCACTAAAGCCATCTAAATAAATCTTGCTAGAAATAACTTTCGATAGCAAAGCATTTTCATACACAAAATTACATGATTTTCATTACATTATTTATATATTAATGGATTCATAAGTATTTGAGCACATGAAATTTTACCTTGATTTGTAAATAACTTGTAAAACATTTAATTATATGTATAGTGTGAAATAATTAAATCTCAATTCTTCCTTTGCCAATGTGCTTAAAACTAATTAGGCTAATATATTTTATCTTTCTAACAACTGGTCGATAATAAAACCCATCATTATGATTAAATTGTAAATCAATGGAGTTCATCCGGAAAAATCATGCTGAAAATTTCAATGTATCGATATAGTCAGGTAACTTTGTGGGAATCTATTATCACTTAAGTAAAAAACAAAACATTGCAACTTTTCAACAAAAGTTTTTATTAAATACGACTAATTTCAATGTAACGGCGTCATTCTCGGGTATTTTGCGTCTGAGGATGACACTGACTCTAACTCTTGTAACTAATCTTACCCAATAAAAATTTTCGGCGGAAAGATACATGGTTTTGTTTTTTTTTCACTTCAGGGAAAATTTTAATTGTCAGCTAGAATTAAAGGGTAACTGAAACAAATATTTCCTAAATAAATACATAATCACAGATAGAATTCCTCCGGTTGATATACACGTACATACAAATGAATTAATTTAAATAATTTCCCAGAATCAAAATTTTCGGATTACACTAGTGGACATACAGACAAAATGATCCATAATATTGGACTTTTACTAGCAACCATCACCAACATTATTTTATCACCATCTACATTAATTCACCTTACAAAACAACATGAGAATAATTACGCAAATAGTAATTACTGAGTGCTTTATACATATCCGTTTAAATTTACGGAATGATGAAAAATAACATACGTATGTGAAATCAGTTAATAAGACTATTGCAATATGAAACATAAGAGGAATTTTATATATTTGGCGAAAGAGTCCCAATTGTGATTAATTATAATATATTTTAATGGGAAAATTGTCCTTTACAGGATTGGCTAAAAGCATTTTGCGAGATATTTCTAATGGCTCAAGGTTGTGACTGAAATAGTGAACTCTCGAGATTATGTCTGAACTTTAAGTGAGTGTGCTCGTACCTAAAATTTTCTTCCTCTCCCTAAAAGTTTGCAATGTGTACATTCCGAGAGTAAAACATTGAGAAACTTATATTGTTCGTTTTAGGACAGAATAATGCCCCGTGGCTATCATCGCTTCAGTATAACAAGAGGATTTCTCGAATCTTGAGGTTTGTAATGTAGGCATACACCTGCAAGGGAAATATGTAAGTTAGTATATCTAGATGGAACATTACATTTTTAAGAAAATAACACTCCATCCACACTTTTATTTGCTTCTTCCGTGGGGAAAGTGAGAAGAGTGTGTGTACATAAATTTATGCCAATCGACCTCATCAATGGGAATAAGTGCGTCAATTTGAAAAGCATCACCTTAGACAAGCACAGGTAAAATTAAAAAAAAAAATTCCAGGGAACTTAGTACAGAAATTTAGAATAAAAAATAATTTTCCATAAAAATTTCAATTCGAAAATATGATAAGTGAGGATGCGTTTCCGAAGTTAAGTTCACAATGTCTTCAGATAGGAAAGCTAGGGAAGGGTAGCAAATACTCAAAACTAAACCCAGACAGAATGCATTCCAAATTCAAATACATGTCTTCTAGTTTTCCATTCGTGGATTGACTTCAGGAAAGCCTTTGAAAGTATTTTAATCTATTATTGTCCATGCCATTATGCTTGGAAAACTTCTTATTGATTCTGGTCAATTGGAAATAATGCCAATAATTCTTTATGAGGTGAATGTTTGAAATTATACTTAACATAAAATACTTAGGAAATAACCTGGGAAAGGTTATTTGATGTGCAAATTAATGGAATTGATTGATTTTATAATAAAAAACTATAACTTGATTATTCCTTGGCGATTCAACCTAAATATGGCTTTGTTCGTCAAAACCATGGTCGTTTCTGCATAAAATACTGTGGCATCACTAAGCTGTGGTTTTTCATTAAAGACTAAATAAGTTTTAATAATTCAATCAATTAATTTTCCATCGAGAACATTCATAATGTAAATTTACGAATATGGCATAATGCAAATTTACGGCTATATGAAGGAATTGCATAAAGTAATAAACCTAATTATTTATTAACCCATAAATATTTATTTTTCAAAATATGCGCAGAGAAAATAACATAGAACGGGAAAATTGGAAAGAGGAATGAAATTTGTCGGAGATTTAATAAAATCAGGTTTGTGGATGGTCAAGCTTTAGTTTACCAGTCACCCAAGAGATTGAAATCAGGTATACAAATGATGAAAATCATTGTGATAAGACTGGGATTACAGTCAATTTAGACAAAACAAAGGTCATGAGATTTTCTAGAAAGAGGAAGACTACGTTAAACATCAAAGTTGGAGGGCCAAAACTAGGGAAGACGGAACAGTTTATCTATCTTGACGGAGTTTTGAGGCCTAGTTAGTCGAAGTATTTGGGACATCAAAATAAGGATTTCATAAGGAAAAGAACCTTTCAAAAGGTGGAGGGAATTAATGTCAAGGATATCGGGTGAAAAGTAAGGAAAAGTCTAATTTAAACTTTGATTTTGATTTATTCGGAGACGATACATGAAACATGTCTCGCTGACGTAAGACGGTATGCGTAGAGAGAGGGCTTCTGAGATATGGGTGCAGCGAAGGACGGAAATGGTAAAACGGATGAAAAGGAAAACAAAACAATAAGTACTAGAAATGGTGGGACAAAGGAGTATAAAAGGAGGCAGAGAAGGTGGATGCAGACAATTTGCACAAGGGATGAAATTTTGAAAGCTGTGATACAAGGGACCACTTTAGGCAGACGACATTGGAAGGGGAAAAGGAAAGGCCCCTAGGACGGAATGAACGGAGGTAGGAAGAATGCAGAAGAGAAGAACAATAATGTCCAATTATTCTGATAGACAATGCAATGTGTAGGAATTTAGTAGTGGTGTTCAGCTTGCGCGTATCTAAATCCTGATTTAAACGGCAAGACTACCTAATGCACACTATGCAAAACATTGTGAAATTATGCAACCCGATGCATATAAATTCTAGATTTTCATCACATTTCCTTAGGTTCCCAAAACTATATTCCAAACTTTGAGTACTATTACAATTAGCTGATATTTTCTCCTTTTGAGATTGAGGTTTAAGTGTCAGGCAATGATGTTTTTCGCAATTAATACGAGAGGATTCTTGTTCATTTTGTGATATTGTTTTAATATTAAATAGGATAAATAATTGAACATCTATTGAGTATTGGATAGTGATTTTGCATTCACGGTGACGAAATGACGATCGCAAAAACGTTATTAACAGAAATAAATCCGTGTACGGTAACAAATGTTTTTATTATCATGTTTTTATAATGTACGTATTAAGCTCAAATTCATTAGTTTAATTCGGCCAAATATTATGTCACATGCATACATGTAAATGAACCTTTGTCACAAATAACCATTTGTTGGCTCCTTTAGACGTACTTTTAAGAAATTGCATTCACTACATTAAATTTTTAAAATTACTCCCTGACATTATTTATTTTGTGCTACATTTTTCACAAATGCCCTTTTCAAATTCCGACAGTTTTTTGGCTATATTTTATTAAGAAAGAGTTAGGTCATTTATTTAGTTAATTGTAAGGATTAGGCTAATTACATTATTAGATGATTAAAATAATCGGATAACCTTCGAAGACCTTCGAAAAAACATAATAAATCAGGAAGACGGTTCTGCAGCTGTTTGCCTTGCTCATTACTTACTTCAAGCTACAATATTACTAGCATTTTCCATCCGAGACGATCATTCTTTAAAATTCCACTTTTCCTGAATTTGTATAAAATCGCTTATTACTCTTAGACTTGTACCGACAAATGAAGCTTATTTGTTAAGACGTTATCAAGATTTTCCGAAAATATTTCTTGATTTACGAATGAAAAACGACATTTTTCCTCTAACCGAAGTTACGGTAGTTACACCTCCCGTTTTTACGTGACACCTTTCGAATCTCAGAATGCAGTAGTTCATGACATGGTGATACTTCTACTAATTCGTGATTCTCACCCCTTCCACGTTTCTTGCGCCAGTCGATTGACGATCGTCGGGTGATTTGTCCTGTAGTTTCAACGCGTCACGCTTCAAAGTGTCCTTCATTCCCTCTCCGCCTGCAAGTGCTTGGGGATTGAGAGAAGTGTGGGCGGAATTGTTCTGGCGCCATCGCGGTTAGAGCACTCCGTCATAGGTTAGGGACCAACTCCAGTAACGACGGGTTCTGGTTATACCTCTACTATGAATATTCAATCAGTTTTGCTTGCTCTATGTTGACGATGCTTCTTCCTACCTTTTTATTTAATATAATGGCTACACCTTGCTGGCTGTCGTCCCCCCCACTGTATATAATTCCATAACTATCACTGCAGTAATCCTTCCATCCCACTTGTCATAAACTTAAAATATCTATATTTTCTCTATCCATCTTTCTCTTTATGTTTTCTAATTTTCCTGTCCTCAATATTTTCCGAACATTCCAAGTTCCTATTCTATCCGATTCGGTGTTCTGATTCTCGCACAAGGTCTTCTTTCACGTCAAATTTGTAGTCCATGTGAGGGGTATATATGTGAACATATACATATATATTTATATATATATTTAGGTAATTTACCGTTTAAGGTAGGTTTTTGGATGGACACAACTATCAAATAAACATTTTGTAACACCAAACAAATCCCAATCCGGCAACCTAATCTACATCAGGTCCCTCTTCATCTCTGTGTACTTCCTTCCTCCCTTCATCCCGTCCAACATCCCTATCCTGTTCCTGCCCTTACCTCGCTTGCCCAACATTCTCCTCTCTATTACCTTCTTCAACATTCCAATACCGCTGAATACGCCTTTCATCCATTTTTCCTGCCTCCATAGGATTTCTCCCAGCGAACCCCTCTCCTCACCCACCATCTCCAGTAATTTCTCATTTGTTTTCCTTTCGGTCCATTTCACCTTCTCCATTCTTCTCCACATCCACATTTCAAAAGCCTCCAATCTACGTCTATCCTCCTGCTTCAGTGACCACGTTTCCGCGCCGTACATAGCTACGCTCCATATCAGAGTTTTTACGAGTCTTGTCTTAACATCCCTACTCAACGTCCCCGTCATCAACTCCCTCCTCCTTGAGAAAGCCTCCTTGCCTAGCGCAATTTTTCTCCCTACGTCCCTACCACTTTGACCGTATTGGTCCAAAACACTTCCAAAACACTTTATGTAAACTGTTCTACCTGCTCTATTTTTCCCTGTCTATTTTAATATTAAGCTTAATATATAAATATATATATTTATATACATATATTATACATATGCATTTCTTATATGTTTCCATTTTTTTATTAGTTTGTGTACACATATACAAAATATATTATTTCGTAATACTGGGGGCATAGTTCTACACTAAAATTATAATTAACTACACTAAATAGAAGAAAGGTTTCTTTTAAGAAAAAAACCTCTAGATCGACTCCTAAGGTTCCCACTCTGTACCTCAGACGAACTCTATTGATAAAAAACATTTTTTGCATGCCAAAATATTAGAAATGTATACGAAATACGGTGTTTGAACAATTTAACATCTAATTAATGGGTATATATCCCCAATTTCATTGTAGGAGAAAAATTCGAAAGAATAAAATGAAGGAAATAGCGTTGGAGTAATTCGTGAGGAGAAAGCGACGATTTTAAGCTGCGGAAATGAGAGCGGTAAGCACCGTGATTCAATAGAATAAATTAGCTTGTACGTATACTCAAGGTGAAATGGAGCGGCTGGTTTTGTTACACAGTTTAACAATGCAATTCTATGATGTCATTCCTAGGGGAATTCCTGGAGTAGGAAAATTTGTATTCAATTAAGCCACATGATAGATACACGAATACTCAATGAATCATCATAGATAACCTTAGTTGATTGAAAGCACTTGATCATTTAGTCAGTGAATACCAATTAAATAATGCAAAAAGGACTTAAGTTTTTGGTGAGACACAACACATATATTTCATAAATGATCAAAACCATTTGGTTTTGGTGCAATAAATGGTAAATATAAGGTTAACTCGGTCGGTTTAGTTAGTATTCACTCACATCAGGCATAATTTATTGACTAATACATCCCCCGGTATAAAAGTATAAAACAATAGCACTCATGTTTTTATTCAGTTTTTCACGGAATAATTTAACTCCTTCACTGTCAGCCAAATTAAGTCATTCAAAATATTTTGTTTGTATCATAGTCGTAGAACATCTTCAGTGCGGCCAATCCACCACATTAATCAATTTGGTGCTCAAACTCGCCCACTATTAGGAAAGTCACCAACATGAAAAGTGTCCTTAATCGATACGAATTGAACTTCAAATTTAGAAGCACATTAATACATCGAGAGAGAGAGAAAGATTAAATCGAGCATTTCCTTTCGTGACACAATAATAACATTTCTCATAACACAAGTACTGATCCAATCATGATATTGATACTGGAAAATGTTTTGGCGAGTGGGGGGCGATATTTCAGAAAACATAAGTCATTCGTATTGATTCAGGAAAGGATTAAGTGGAAAAATAAACTTAATCATCAAACAAAAATATATTTTTTCCTAAAACTCATTCGAGGGACGATTATGACTCATGTAATTGTCCTCCTCCGCCGTAGCTACCTTACGCAAGAAAAATAAAAACACGAACTTTGCGACAGTGGAAAAGGTATGCTTGCACTGCCGCAAACGCGTGTACCCCTAAGAACAAAAAGTATTTCGGGTCGCAGCGAGGAAGGAAGGATTTTCCGTGAATAACCGCCTCTGGCGACCCCCATATAAATATTCCCACCCAGCGGGACTCCCAAGATTATCTCCTTGCTAGTTCCGCTATCGACGACTCCACGCAACTCCCAAGAGTGTGAATTCCGTGCCTAGAAAGATCTTTCTTCTTTTTAAGCATGTCGGGATTACGTTTGAAAACTTGCTTCGGCGCAATGCACCGAGTCCGAATAATAAGACGGATTAAACTCCACAGTTTTAGAAAGTTCGCCGTACAATTCGGACCGGGTTTAAATTTAAGGCACATGAATGCGCAGTCAACTGAACCCTGGAATTGCATGTAAAAGTAATTTTGAACAGAAAAAAGTATTTCAAAACTAATAAATTTCGTAAAAAAACATTTGGAGCTTATCTAATTGTCATTTTTAATCCAATTTAAATTTATTCATTTAATTTTTTTTAATCATACCCGCAGAGTTTTCACGAAGAATAATGAAAAGGTGATCATCGTTTTTTTTTCCTAATCAGGTCGCTTACTTCCTAGATAGCCCATTTGATAAAAAATTCACTCGTATGCTCTTACCCGGCGCTTCACTTTTTATTCATTAAAAATAAAGTTCAGATGCCTCTCAGAAAAATGTCAAATTACATTTAGATCAAATATTTTATTTGACGGGAAATCTTGATAAATAAATTTTAGATTTTCATACATCAAATGAAACTATCAATCGAACTGATTTATAATCCCTTCTAGTCCGATTGTCGTATCATTCTTAAGTACGGGTTACGTTATCCTCGTATAATCTAAATTGCATTGTGATTGATAGCGATGTCTTCCAAATTTTGGCTATCTTAGTCTTCGAGTGAAGTGGTGGATTTTGCTTATAAGGAATTTCTTTCAATAAATTTAAATTTATAGGAGTAGGAATATACATAATTTATAGGAATTTATAGGGGTAGGAAGAGGCGTAGTCAACATAGAGCAAGCAACTGATAGAATTTTACTCGTAGAGATTAAAGCAGAGCCGACGAACTTGATCATTATTCAGGTATACATGCCACCGAGCAACCACAAGGAGGAAGAAGTCGATAGGATGTACGATGAGTTAGAGGATATCATCGCGAGTGTTCCTGCAGGGAAACATTTGATAGTGATGGGGGATTGGAATGCGACGGTAGGCGAAGGAAGAGATGGGAGTGAGGTGGGGGATTATGGGTTAGGCACGAGGAATGAACGCGGGGAGAAAGCGATTTAATTCTGCCGGAGATAGGGGTTAGTCATCACCAACACATGGGTTAGACACCACAAAAGACGTAGGTATACATGGAAAATGCCAGGTGACTCAGAAAGGTATCAGTTAGATTATATTATGGTTAGGCACAGGTTTAGGAACAGTGTGATAAATTCGCACAGTTTCCCAGGATCGGATCTGTCCAAATAAATGTTGGCTAACTTTAAAGGGTTTTAATACAAAGGTTACCTGTGATTTCAATTAATGCATTAAATGATAATATTAATAACCAACTACTCTCGGCAGAGAATGCAATCAGAAGCTTTTCTTAAGTTGAAAAAAAAACAAACCAAATCCCGCCAAATAACTGGCAAGCTGATTTGCAGATTATGCATTATTTGCATTCTGAGTCTCAAACTTAATGTTTTCCCTTGATTACACAGTATAAAACGCATAATTCAGGATGAAATGCAAAGAATTATGCATGAAGTCAGTTTCCCCCATATGAATATAAACTCTTCTTATTTAGTTAAGCTACCTCATGAAATAATTGAATGATGGAACAAGAGATAGAAAATCGGAGGGGAAACTAAATAATGAAATTATAGAAACATTTTCTAGATGGAAAATTTATAATTTGTAGCACACCTTGGAATATGACAAGTGGCTATCGAATAGCACAATGGAAGAACTACGCCATTTAAAAGATATGCTGTAAAAGTCACAGGGAGCAATGTTGAAGTTATAGCACGCGCTAGTGATAAGCTTTACAGCAGATTTTGCGTCATGAGGATTACGTATTACGTCTAGTCGATAACTTATTTCATCAGACTAGGAAGACGCATAAATTGGGATGAGGAAGATAGTTTTACATTTATGTTAGAATAATATTTGTTTGAACCGTTGGTACAGGAACGAGCACTTAATATTGCTGGAAAAAACGGAGCACTGATTCAAAAACATTTTCCATAAAAATAATATATGATATGCTCACTGTGTTCCTCGATTTTAATGGCATAGTGCATCATGAATTCCTGCCGCCAGGTCAAACGGTCAATAAGTAGTACTACCTACAAGTTCAACGCCGTTTGCTTGAAGCAATCCGAAAAAACGCGGGGATCTGTGGAAAAACTTTTGCACCACGTTAATGCACCAGCTCACACTTCATTGCTTGTCCGTGAATTTTTTGCCAAAAAAATACTGTAACGATGCCCCAGCCTCAATATTCGCCAGATTGGCTCCGTGTGACTTTTTCCTATTACCCAAAATTAAGAGAACCTTGAAGGGCCGTCAGCCGTAGTTGACATTAAAAGCGCATCGCTGAAAGAACTAAAGGACATCTCAAAGATCGAGTTTGAGAAGTGTTTCAGGATTGGAAGAAGCGCTGGCACAAGTGCATAATCTCCAATGGGGGCTACCTTGAAGGGGTGACAACATCAATGTATAAGAATAAATAAATATTACTGTCCGAAAAATTAAAATTCCCGTTAATTTTTTAAAACACCTCGTGCATATATATATATATATATATATATATATATATATATATATATATATATATATATAGTCACTTTCTTGGAAAACCCACGAACGTGCACAATAATGTAAATTCACTACAAACACAGAAACTAAAACATATAAAAGAGGGACTCACTGGTTCTCGAATTTTCGGTGGTGCAACCACCTGTCTCAAGAGGAATTTCTGTGTTTGTATTGACTATTTAGTGAATTTACATTATATATATATATATATATATATATATATATATTTCTACACATATGCATTTGTATTTAAACTCGTCGTTTTGGCTCAAACATTATTATCCACAGATTTGGGCTTATAGGACAGACAGTAAAGAGTAACTTTAAATATTGAAGTCTTCGAAAGGCTAGGGTGCAACGCCTCAGGAGGAATATTTTTACTGCACCAAGAAAACGCGCCGACCCACACCGCCAAGCACAAGGCGGAAATTAAACGGCAACCGTTTTAAACGCTGAATAAAGTCAAAGAGGCCATGGTGAGTTAACTGAATGAAGTTCGCATCAATGCCTTGCAGGAAGCGCACCGCGACTGGCAGAGGCGCCGGCATCACTGTGTTTACGCACAAGGTTGCTGTTTTGAAGGGTTTTAGTATTTTTTACTTATATCTGAACTAAATTGCTACTGTTGTGGGTGGGTGGCTATTCGCTCCCACGGACGGCCAAAGCGCCACTGGCGTACCGTTGACCAGGCAGGGTTTTCCCCATTGCCAGGGAATCCCTTTGGGTGAACCCAAAGGGGCGTCCCTTGAGCCGCCGGGGAGTTCCCAGGATCCCACCCCCGCAAAACAATGCACCTGTGGGGAAGGGCTGCAGGTCATCGTACTCCTCCTGCCCAAGGCCAGGACGTCAAGAGCTCCCGGGCAGTTCTGAGAAACCTTGTGACGTCGGGAGGAACCGGAAAAAAGGGGCTAGCGCCCGGACCTGGGCAGATTGTCAGGGGCAGCAGACGAGGTTGGCTGGCTGAGAGGAGACTGCGGACGCGGATCTACGGCCTGTGTCGCGAATCGCGACACCACGATCTCCTACTCCTGGCTCTGGGCTTCCCTTCCCTTCCCGTACCGATCTCCGTCGGCAGAGTAAGTGCATACACCCAATAAATTACTAATCGGCCAATTCTGTGTTCCTTCCTTCCCCTTCATGACACGACGACATTTGGTGTCAGGTGCTTGCGAGGAACGATCCCGAGGATACGATACGACGAGTGTATCGCATCGCTGATTATCGCGCTAATATCCAAAACCTTGTTGAATTGCTACAGCTCATGCGGCTTAATTAAGTGTTACTCCCTCCATTTGCACTCGTAATATATTTGCCGGGAGGACTGTACTGTTTTTCCTTATTTGTTTATTTATATAACACTTAGTGAAATATTTCAGCGCTCGCTCGTTTGTTTTGGAAACGTTATTTATTTAGCTAATTATTGTTCATCATGGCTTTTCACTCTCATTCCGCATTCCACTCTTCCGCGTCTCCCCTCTTCCCGTCGTACATGGCGCAGCCCAACATATCCTCACGGCTTATGGAGTTTACTCCGTGTGTCAACACCTTGTCCGAGGTGAACGGAGATACTCATTCTATTTCAAATCACACGAGTGTACCACCGCAGTCGCATACGCCCTCCCCGATAGCGAGCCAAGCGTACTTAATACCGACTTTCAGTGGAGAGGACGAGCCGACCGTTGACAATTTCCTTGAATCGTTGAAGATGGTGAGCCATCTGAATGCTTGGACCGAAAGTCAAACACTGTGCATCGCGCGATTACGACTAAGTGCCTCCGCCGCGGACTATGTGGCCATAAATCCACATGTTTTGGACAGCTATGATAGTTTCTCTACGAATCTTAAACGCAGGTTTTCGGTTAGAACTTCTCCGCTTGCTCTCGAGCGAATGTTTTCAACCTGTGTACAACAACCCCTCGAGTCAGTTCATGAGTTTGCGACACGCCTTCGTAAAATCGCTCGCCAACTTAGAGCAACGTTCCCTGACCCCGAAGCCGCAAAAACAATTGTCGAGCACAGGCTCCTTTCACAATTTTTGTTAGGCTTACGAGAGGAAATAGGTCGTTTTGTCCAAGTGCGTTGCCCGAAAAGTATTCTCGAGGCGGAAGAATTTGCACTAACCGAAGAAGCAAACGTGAGAGCCTATGCCAACAAATTCTTGGAGATAAATGCATTTCATTCTTTGTACTCACAGCATCCCCCTCAATTGAATTCGATCCACCCACCACCTCCTACGCAGCACATTTCTACCCAAATGCATACTTTCACAGAAAGATCACCCGTGGAAAGGAACCGAATTTCACATGCCCCGCGAACTACGAACTTTTCACAAACGGAATCAAGAAATGCCGGCACTCGCAAATGTTACCACTGTGGACGGCCAGGACACATTGCTCGATTCTGTCGATCGTCGCGTTCTTGCTTTCAATGTGGAGATGCGAGCCACCAATCGAAAGATTGTCCCCTACTCATTTGTGGGTACTGTAAGGAGTCAGGTCACCGCCCAATTCAGTGCCCTTTAAAATTCAACGCTTCAAATCCGGGAAACTTCACGACCCCGACTGCGGAGTCGGGGAGGATTTAATTTTGACAGTAACCCCAGAAAACGGTGTCGTAGTCCAAGGGACGATACAGGGGAGGAATTACAAGTTCCTAGTGGATACAGGTGCGGCCGTCACTATTGTGAATAAAAAGAAATTTCCTTGGAATAATCTGATTACTCATCCATACGATACTCCTATCAAAAGCGCTTCAGGCCACATTCTTTCTGTTCACGGCCAATGTCTAGTCCCATTGACTATATCCGGTGAGTTATATCCCCAGGATATGCTAATAGTGGATCTCGGTAATACTAATTACGACGGAATCATTGGTCTCGACTTCATGAAAAAGCACGGCTGCACTTTAGATCTTCAGCAATCGAAAATGTTGATTAACGGCTGCCACGAGATTCCACTAGAGCGGAACGTTCCCCAAAATGTAGAGATTGATTTCATTTCCCTTGAGAACCCAGCACCACAGGACGATGGGAGAAACAAAGGTGGAAATGCAGACGTCTTCACGGCAGATTTAATTTCCTTTGAAGAGCCTTCACCTACCCAACTCGTGCTCGATGTTTGGCGTGAGCCTGCACGAGTCACAATTTCGTGCGAAGAAAGAGAGAACGTTAATTGTAAGGATAACTCAGAATCCGAGATTCAAACGACAACGGAGGACAAATTTTGCGAGGATGCCACGACTGTAAAGGATAATGGGAAAAGTAAGGAAGAGACAGGCGATGATAAGGCCGGTGAATCAGGGGCCCTTGGGTCAATTGAGTTTCTGTGTGCGATTGCTCCTGATGTTATGCGGCGGACCGTAGTCTCTCCCTCGATAGTGTTTCCCGAAGTGGAAAGTGGCTGTAAAATAAAAGATGTGCTGTGTGCAGAAGAAACGTTGAGGGTTCCTCCATTCTCGATTATAATGTGTCGAGCTATTAATAAACAATTAGCGGGGAAAGAGGTCGCACTCGGGGGTGAAAGTCGAAACATCACGATCCTTCCAACGGTAGTAAGGGTAGACGAGGATGGATCGGCCCCAATCTTGTTTTGCAATTTCAATCGCAATGAGGCGAAGGTAAAAAAGGGATTGGAAATAGAAGCCGAGACGAAATTTGAAGAAAAAGGCATACCGTATGTTAACGAAATTACTTCGGACGACGTAGAACTATGGCCCGAAAAACCGCCGGAAGAAACTCTTCTCTCCCTTTTTGATTTTGGAAATGTCCCCACGGAAGCTTTAGACGAAATGAAGTTGCTCATTTCAGAATTTTCGGACATATTTATGTATGGTAAAAACTCCCTGGGCTGCACGAACATTGTTAAACATTCCATTGAGGTAGATGACGTCAGACCGATCAAAAAACCGCCATATCGCGTTCCACACTCCCAGCGGACTGCCTTAGACAACTCCATCCGAGAAATGCTTGAGCAAGACATTATATCACATTCCACTAGCCCTTGGTCCGCTCCCATCATATTAGTTAAAAAAAAGATACCTGCCGGGGAACCCGTCCAATACCGCCCATGCATTGATTTCCGTGCATTGAATAGTGTGACTAAAAAGGAGGTATTCCCATTGCCTAATATAGATGAGACATTCGATCAGCTGGGAGGCTCGTGTTATTACTCTTTAATGGATTTGTGCAGTGGCTACTGGCAGGTGGAGATGGATGAAGATAGCAAGAAATATACCGCCTTCAGCACTCCACACGGCCATTTTGAGTGCAATAGAATGAGCTTTGGATTAGCCAATGCACCCTCCACCTTCATGCGCCTCATGACTAAAGTGTTAGATGGACTTATAAATCACGGATGTGTCTGCTACCTAGACGACATTCTCAAATATGATCGCACTTGGGAAGAGCACATCACGGGGTTACGCGAAATTTTTTCTAGGCTTAGAAAAGCCAATCTAAAACTCAAACCTAGGAAATGCTCCTTTTTTCAGAAAAGTGTTAAATTTTTAGGACATGTTCTTTCATGCAATGGATTTCAACCTGACGAGGAGAAAATCGAGGTCCTTCAAAAATTCCCAAAGCCAGTTAATGTTCAAACCATTCAGTCTTTCCTCGGTCTTGTGGGTTACTACCGAAAATTTATCCCAAATTTTGCTAAGATGTCCAAACCTCTAACCAAGTTAATCCGGAAAGATGCACAGTTCGTTTGGGGAGAGGAACAGCAGCAGGCTTTCGAACAGTTAAGACGTTGCATTAGCTCTCAACCCCTCCTCAAGTTCCCTGATTTTTCCAGGCCATTTACCCTCACTACTGATGCTTCCATTTACGCTCTCGGGAGCATCTTGTCTCAAGAGTTTGAGGACGGCGAACACCCCGTCGCGTGTGCCAGTCGGCAATTGCGCAAAGCAGAGACATCTTATTCGGCTACAGAGTTAGAGTGTCTCGCTGTAGTTGAAGGCATAAGGAAATTCCGAGTGTACCTTCTAGGGCAACGGTTTACTCTTTGTACGGACCACAAACCTCTGAAATGGCTATTAACACTCAAAGAACCGAAACCAAGACTAGCGCGATGGGTTATGGAGTTGAGCGAGTATTCATTTGACATCCAATACCGACCAGGAAAAGACATCTCTCACAGTGATGCGCTCTCGAGAATACCTCTTCCGATACATTCCATTGTTACGGATGATTTGCAGCCTATCTGGGAAAAAGAAAGAATAGCAAAAGAGCAATCCCGATGCCCAGAGCTGAAAGAATTCCACAACCTCGCAAGAAAAAACGACCCGCAGTTCTTTTACGATGACCATCATGTCCTTTATCGAGTTAATTTTAGATCGATTAGCCCCCAGTTCGCAGTCTGTGCTCCTAAGTCTATGAGAAACTATATCTTAAAGCGATGCCATGACACACCCCTAGCTGGTCACTGTGGATTTGATAAAACGCTGGAAATGGTGCAAAGGCACTTCCACTGGGATCACTGCTATTCGGATACACGTGCTTATATTCAAAATTGTTTAGACTGTAAGAAACGCAAAGGGCAGGCGCCACCAATTCCAATACAGCCAGTCACCGAAGCCACATACCCCTTAGAAAAATTAGCGTTGGACATAGTGGGTCCACTCCCACCATCACGAAAGGGCAACCGATATATCCTTACTTGCCAGGATTACTTCACACGATACCCAGAGGCAGTAGCAATCCCAGATCAGAGGGCTGATACAGTCGCACGCGCTTTCGTTGAGGTCGTAATTTGCCGACATGGAGCCCCAAAATATCTCCTTACAGATAGAGGGACAAATTTCACCTCTAACTTGATGAAAGAAGTGTGCCGCAAACTGAGAATCGAGTCGATATTCACCTCGCCATATAATCCAGCCGCAAACGGAAAGCTGGAGCGGGCCCATCAGTCCTTTGCGAACGTTATCTCTCACTACGTAGCACAAGACCACAAGGACTGGGACGAACAACTTCATTTCGCATTGTTCGTTTACCGAAATACGAGGCATCGTATAACAGGTTTCAGCCCGGCTTATCTAATGCACGGCCGAGAGTTGTCATTACCTTGGGAAGATGATTTATCGCCCGTCATGGCTCCAACTGAAGCCGGAATTAACTTCGCTGAGGAGCTTCAATACCGTTTACAAATGGCCCACGCGCAAGCGAAAGAGTGGAATAGGGAATTAACAGAGAGAGAACGCAATCGATGCAACAAAGATCGAACACTACCGGCAATTGGAGTGGGACAGTTGGTTCTCCTGCGCAATATGGCTCCGAGTGCAGGTCAATCCAAAAAGCTCGCATCTCGATGGATTGGACCGTACAAAATTATTAAAGTTAGGAGTGCAGTAACAATGGACATAGAAAACATAAGAACTGGTCGTGTTTCCACTGCTCATTTGAGAAACCTTCTTCCCTTACCTCCTGATCCGGAACCTATTCCTCCACCTAAAGCTCTGACAGAGGATTGTTCGGGAGACCCTCCTCAACCGCAACAGTCCAAATCATTCCTCCCCGACGCTCCTCTCGAGGAGCCTGTTGCACCCAGTCCTACCCCCCAGAGCCACAACGAACCTTCATCATCAGTGGGCCCTTCCCCCGCCGAAGAACAATTAACTTCTCCCAGCCACCCGTACAACCTGCGACCCCTTCCCGGCCGTTTTAGCCGGCAATAATGGCCCCCATTTCCATAAAGACGGCGCCAAAAAGAACTGCAATCACACCACAGATCGACACAAGATACAACAAGGATGCTGACGGACCGAGATTGACCGGTCCCATCACTCCGAGAGCCGCCTACCGGGGACGCGGACGTCATCGCGGGAGCGGATCGGTCTACTTGTGCCGGAAGGAACGGTTACGACTGGGACTGCTCCGGGACGAAAAGGAAATCAGCCTCATTCGGAAAACAATGTCTTCGGATGAAGATTGGTGGTTGAATTGTGGTGTAGCGTGTTGCATTTGGAAAGAATTTCAAATTAAATAAAGCGACGGAACCCCTGTGCCGTGAGAAAAGTGTGGTGGAAGATTGGGAAAGTAGAAATATGTTACGGAAAGGAGATTGGTAGAAAATGATAAACTGTACCAAGACAATATGAAAGAGTATAGCTTAGCTATATGAAAAATATGTTTTTAATCATTATTTTATATTTTACAAGTGTTCACCATTTCTATTCCTTTTTTTTTCATTTTACTCTTTTTAATGGCAAAAGATGCATTCGAGGGTTTCTCGAAAATTACCGAATAATTTCAACCTTCGGTGGCCGTAATGCAAAATGTAAATATTGTGTCCTATGGGGTATTAATCTTTGTTTTTTCTAAAAGTACATATACTTATGCTCTTGTTTTGTATGCTTGACATTGTATGCTTGACAGTACGGAGTCGGTATCCTCCCTCCTACCCTCCCCCCCCCATACCTAACTGCTGCCGGGGTGATGTTGTGGGTGGGTGGCTATTCGCTCCCACGGACGGCCAAAGCGCCACTGGCGTACCGTTGACCAGGCAGGGTTTTCCCCATTGCCAGGGAATCCCTTTGGGTGAACCCAAAGGGGCGTCCCTTGAGCCGCCGGGGAGTTCCCAGGATCCCACCCCCGCAAAACAATGCACCTGTGGGGAAGGGCTGCAGGTCATCGTACTCCTCCTGCCCAAGGCCAGGACGTCAAGAGCTCCCGGGCAGTTCTGAGAAACCTTGTGACGTCGGGAGGAACCGGAAAAAAGGGGCTAGCGCCCGGACCTGGGCAGATTGTCAGGGGCAGCAGACGAGGTTGGCTGGCTGAGAGGAGACTGCGGACGCGGATCTACGGCCTGTGTCGCGAATCGCGACACCACGATCTCCTACTCCTGGCTCTGGGCTTCCCTTCCCTTCCCGTACCGATCTCCGTCGGCAGAGTAAGTGCATACACCCAATAAATTACTAATCGGCCAATTCTGTGTTCCTTCCTTCCCCTTCATGACACGACGACACTACTTATGTATGAGTCAGACCATGTAAAAAGAGTTCAATAGAAGTGTGAATGACCCTAGGATTTAAGGGATATATTGACTCAAGTGTATTTTTTTAGATGAATTATTAAAGTGAGGATTGAGTGTAATATCTGAGGAGAACCAATGAGAAACAAGCCGACGAAAAAAAAAAGTAGGGAAAAAAAGAAGGAATCCCAGGGCGTGTGGGAAATGACGCTACATTCGGGAAAATGGATGTCTGCAGTGAATAAAAGATTTTATCTTTGGATGAATACGGGTTTGCCTTGAAGAAAATCAGTGCACCCTAGAAGAGATCAGAATGAATAGATAAAACGAATGTACTAGTATTTTAAATTTTCATTATTTTTTTTATAAAAGTTACTTTCGAAAGATGGTTTTCCATATCCCTCTAAGAAAATGGTTAAAAAGATAAAGGACAGGCCTAATATATATATATATATATATATATATATATATATATATATATATATATATATATATATATATATATATAGAGAGAGAGAGAGAGAGAGCTAAATATTAAAATAGGCGGGGAAAAAATAGAGCAGGTAGAGCAGTTTAGATATCTCGGGAGTGTTTTGGACCAATACGGTCAAAGTGGTAGGGACGTAAGGAGAAGAATTGCGCTAGGCAAGGAGGCTTTCTCAAGGAGGAGGGAGTTGATGACGGGGACGTTGAGTAGGGATGTTAAGACAAGACTCGTAAAAACTCTGATATGGAGCGTAGCTATGTACGGCGCGGAAACGTGGTCGCTGAAGCAGGAGGATAGACGTAGATTGGAGGCTTTTGAAATGTGTGTGTGGAGAAGAATGGAGAGGATGAAACGGACCGAAAGGAAAACGAATGAGGAAGTACTAGAAATGGTGGGGGAGGAGAGGGGTTTGTTGAGAGAAATCCTATGGAGGCAGGAAAAATGGATGAAAGGCGTATTGAGCGGTAGTGGAATGTTGAAGAGGGTAATAGAGGGAAGAATGTTGGGCAAGCGAGGTAAGGGTAGGAACAGGATAGGGATGTTAGACGAGATGAAGGGAGGAAAGAAGTACACCGAGATGAAGAGGGACCTGATATAGATTAGTTTGCTTGATAGTTGGGTCCATCCAAAAACCTACCTTAACCGGTAGATTACCTAAAAAAAATATATATATATATATACCTAGAATTTGAACTGCTACAAAATAAATCATCCATCACTAGATTAACATAGGCATTCAATGCAATTTTCATTGCATATGGTCCTTCGCAAGGATTCAGTTCAAATTTAAAGGTTGTAAAATCTATTGTTATGCTCACATTTGCTAAATAGTGTAATAAGTATTGATTAAAATGTTGACCCATTTTTAATTGTTTAATTTTATATTCAACATGCACCGATAACAGCTGACTGGGAAAACCCATTACACTTCATCACAAAAATCAGGGTAGTTGACGTTTCATGCGGTCATTCCACGCTCGTTTAAAATGTATCTTGCTCTTGATCAAATGCATAACGGAAAGGGAAGGCCTGAGATAAATTTTACTGGCTTTACTTACACGCTTCGCAAGTTGACCTTATTACACACTGGTCACGGTTTTAGATTTGAAATTTTTAGATTGAAAAATAGCTAACGAGTTAAATCGCGGAAATGTTCGAATTTAGCTCGACAGGCACTTTTCGGAGAGGAAAACTACTTAAAATGTTTTTCTGATATCTCAGTCTCAAACGATTGCATTAATATTATATATATATATATATATGGGTCGCGGTGGTCTAGTGGGTAGAGCGTTGGACTGCTGACCAGAGGGTCCCGGGTTCGATTCCCGGGCAAGGCACTTTGGGCACCTGCAGCTCCACCCAAGCTAGTTGATTTTTCGGGTACCAGATCTTCCTGGGAAACCATAACCGCCACAGGGAAAGGAACTGGCCCCCTTACCCTGATGTGTGAAGATTCACACGCCGTCGGGCTTGGTACATGGGTGAGCTACCATCACCTACTAAACCGACCTTCGGGTTGATTACTATATATATATATATATATATATATATATATATATATATATATATATATATATATATATATATATATTTGAATTTGAATATATATATATATATATATATTCAAACACGAAATACCGCCATATGGCGAATAAATATTCATTCAAATTGAAAATAGAGATAAGGAAAATGGTAAAGGAACACATATAAAGGACGAACACAAGAGAGGTGGGGTTGGCGGATGTGAGCAGATCACGAATGTAAAAGACCGGGACAATGGGGACCGGTCGAGGAAGATATTTTTACATTCGTGATCTGCTCACATCCGCCAACCCCACCTCTCTTGTGTTCGTCCTTTATATGTGTTCCTTTACCATTTTCCTTATCTCTATTTTCAATTTGAATGAATATTTATTCGCCATATGGCGGTATTTCGTGTTTGAATGTGTATTTGGCCAATGTGGCTCGTCTCTTCTTCTGGCAATACGTGCCATGAAACGCACCGTTCCTATCCTGTATGATGTTGTATGCTTGCTAATGTACTGTCCATTCTCCTCTTGTGTTTGTCAATTTCTCCTTTGGTGGGTGTAACAGCTCCCTAACGCCATCTTCTGTTTAATGATTCGGAGCACTTTGGCGCTTTATAAGATCGCAGATTTCAATGTGAAAGTACGCTCCCTCGATAGCTCAGGTGGTTAGAGCATCCGCCCGGCAAGTGGAGAGATCCGGTGTCCCGGTCGAGGAAGATATTTTTACATTCGTGATCTGCTCACATCCGCCAACACCACCTCTCTTGTGTTCGTCCTTTATATGTGTTCCTTTACCATTTTCCTTATCTCTATTTTCAATCTGAATGTATATATATATATATATATATATATATATATATATATATATAATATCGACAGTCCTATTCCGATTTCAACTCTATACTTTTGCAGCAATATTTTCAGGAACAGGGAGAGTAAATATGATGACCGCCGATATTCGTATTACAAATTAATAATTCCATCTTCATTATTTATCTACTATTCTGAGTTACAAAACACTTGTTTTAATTTAAGTGTCTGCGCTTTTTCTCGACATATCAAAATGTTTATGCTGGGATTGGATATCGCCTATCCTCCCCAAAGAAATAATTTGTATACGTCAGTAAATAATATGTCTTTCCATTCGGGTAAAACTATTAGATCTTCGGGTTTCAATGGTTAGTATTTAGAAGGTGAAATTTTGTGTACACACTTAGCGTGAAGGCAAATATTTCGCATTCATTATTCATAATGTTGATATAAGTTTATGTTCACCCGAAATTCATCACCAAAAACGTAAAAGCTTACAGAAAAAATCCCCTTCTGTAGTTATAAATGAGTATTTGACAATACGATGGTAGTTAATATTTATATATTACAGGTACTTCGAAAATATCGGAAATGAAACTCAAATGAAGCCGTTTTACTCTATGTTTTATTTCGGTAGCTGAAGTCAGTATGTTCAATATTGTATGCAGTCTCAGTGCTTGGCCTGAATTATTTTACACAATCAAAGTATTTTTAACTTTCAATCATTGCGCATGAGGAAACGGTTTGTTATGATTTCGTCGCCAACGGTGTTTATATATGATTTCATGTAAGCATTTCGTAGTCATAATGTCAGATTCGATCCAGATTTCTGAAGAGGTAATGTCTGTCGAACAAGGAGCAATGGCATTCATTGTCAAACAAAAACAATCTCGAAGACGAAAAAATTACAAGCAAAGAATTTTTTATTTCGGTTAAAATATAGAAACTATGTATTCCTACGGAAATAATGTTGATTTTGGTATAACAATCGGTAATCCGGAAAAAGCTCAGCTAATCTGTGATTGGTAGTTGGATTCAAGGAACGAATCCAACTAAACGAAAGGAAAAGTGAAAATTATGATAGTCATCTCTATTTTTAGTTCTGTAACCAAATATTTTATCAATAAATACCTTTACTCCAGGCTTGAAAAAACATGAAAAAGTATTAATTATAAAAATAAAAACAATATGATATTGAATACTCTCAAGAATAATTTACCCTTAACTTAGCATGCACCAAAAACCATTGCTCTCAATTACACCTTCCCCCCGCCACACACCCTAGCGATGGATTGCAGAGTACTATGTAAATAAATTAATAAATATTGAAAATCATATTCAACTTATTTATCTAGTACCATTCCCAATTTTCAACGATTCTAAGTGCCCTCATAAAAATCCATTCACCAATGAGAGGTCCAGTTCGCGGGGCTGGAATTCAACTGGTACCATGTGGTATAGAGTACCATGTGAAATTCATTGATTTTTCGGCTGAGGAAAGCCCTTTCCTTAATGAAACCTTGGTTTCTTTCATATTTGAGCAATCTTTAAAAACGTACATTGGAACTGATACAGATGAAACAGGTCTTCTATAATCCCCCATGGTTATGCTTTCGGGTCAGACTGAATGAGAGTAATATTTGTAGCAATCAATGTGGTTATTAAATATATGCATAAATATATATATACATGTATGTAATATATGTGTATATATAAGTATATATCATATATGTACATATATATTGTTTTCCAAAGCAAGAGAAGGAAGGAACTGAGGAGAAGAGAAGGGGTCGGAGACTCTGGATGGAAGGGGAAGTTGGGGAAAGATTTTTGAGAAAAAAATGGGGACGGAAGTTTTAGAAGTGTAAAAGTAATATGGAAGGTGTTGGGAGTGTAGCGGGGGTAAAAATATGTGAAAAATGGAGTGAATTTCGTATAATTCGTATCAAGACCAGGTTCATTCCAGGAATTAAGGAACCAGATAAACGCCTGCTGTATTGTTTGGAGTTTGAGTGGAGGATCAGAGAGTAAGAGTGATGCTTAAATGGATACTTTATAGCATTGGTCAAAGGGGTTGTTGTGTTCGGAGGCCTGTTTTGGGATTGGGAGTATAACAATCAGGGAAGAATTCTTGTATGAAGTCCAGTGTTTATTGATTCTAATATTGAGGGTTGTGGTACACTCCAATATAAAATGCAGGGCATAGTTGACACTTCAGAAGGTAAACTACATTGCTGGAGGTATATGAGGAGTAGGGAATTGATGGAAGAGATTTAAAAGCGGGTGGGTGAGGAATGGGACAGTGGTTTTGAAAATTGGAAATGTTTTCTATCTAGGTTTTTTGCAGGTCATGGGAGTGACTTAGGGACGGGGTGGGGATTTAAGGAGTGGATTGGTTGATTTGAGAAGATCTAACAAGTTGGCGGAGCGTTTGAAAGTAACGAAGGGGCATTTGGGAAAAAGGTTGTAGGTGGAATTATTTTTTTTGAAGATAGTTTAGAGGTTTTTTAGGATTAATCTCAGAGACTCTATGTCAGGGAAGTATGTGGTGCAAATTGAAAGAGGGTGGGTGGAGTGGAGGAAGGTTTGGCAGTGTATGCATGTCTTCGGATTATTTTGTTCAGAAGGAATTCAGAATAACCTTATTTGAGGAGGGAATGGTGTAGATTTTAGAGAAATTTATCAAGGAAGTCGGGGTGATTATAGATTCTGTGTCCTCTTATGGACAGGGAATAAGGATCGAGCGTTTTGTTGGATATGGATGGAAACTTTTACAATGTAAGTATTGTTGTTTGTTGGTCGGTTTTATATGAACAGAAGTGTGGAATTTTTTGTCTATCAATGATACATTTATATCTAGGAAGGTGATTTAAGTGGAGGAAACGGTAAAATTGAAGGAGAATGACGAAGAAACATTGGGGTCGAAAATGAATGTTTTCAGGGAATAAGTACCATGTGGCGAGAGAAGGAAAATATCAATGATAGACGTGTTTGAGACTTGTATCTGAGCCTCAATTGAGGTCTCAGGGTTGTTTTATCAGAAATGTTTCCTCTGCGAGTTTCTTTTCTTTTTTGTGTGTTTCTGTGTTTTTGTTGGCTACTCCTAACTTGATATGCATACATATACATATATACATACATCCGTGAGGCCTTCACATACGTTATATATATATATATATATATATGATAAATATACATGTGTGTGTGTATATATATACTATGTATGGTATACATATATAATGGTATATAAAAATACAATATATACATACCATACATTTAGCCATTATTGAGGTAACTAACAAAAACATTACCCACAAAATCAAAGTAAGCTAAAAATAAATTTATTTCCCGATTTAATTATGAAATTTTTTTATAAAAAGACGTAAAGGAATTTTTCCCATGACCGAATACCTTTTCCTAAAAAACTGAAACCAATTACCATTTACTGGGCGAGGAGGTCACATGATAATGTCCTGAGTGCATGCCAACAATCTCGGTTACAGCTTAATGCGCCACACACGTACTGCCATTTCCTAGTGACACAGTACTCGGAAGTAAAGGATCGTAAATGGCATTAGCTACCCATATCGCATGTTTTCCTCCCACGTTAGTTATGGCGGTGGGCGTTGTTTGATACGTGTGTTGTGTTAGGAACAGCAGTGGGCATTTGAACCCAGAATTTCATGAGGTGGTCAAGAACATAAGAGTAAAATATCCCTGCCTAGCTTCTAAAATGAATATAATTTATACAGTCAATTAATGCATAAGAGACATGTGCCTGATATATATTTTAATGCCGTTAGCTACGAAAATGAGTTTTGCCGAAAATTCTACCTGAAAAACTCAATAGAAACAAAAAGAGAATATATGTGAAGACAAATGCGTTGGCGTCTTTGATAAAAGTGCATGCCAAAATGTATCGAGGCTTGATTTTATTTACGATTAATTTAAATTTTAATTTTTAATCAAATTAGTTCATTTCACTGGTTAATTAGCCATGCCGTCACAATTTCATCTATTCAACTTATATTATATGTAAATTAATTAGTTTATTTCATTTTTACTAATAGCTTTGTCAATAGAGTTCTGTTGTTGAGTCATGCAACCTAGGTATCACGATGCACAAATTTTGGGCAAACACCTCGTTTCCAGGCACGAATGAAACAAACAAACCTTTTAAATAAATTTACTGCGTATTTTAGTTCAGAAGGAGGGTATCATTATCCATTAAAATAAATAGATTGAATTTAAGAACCTCAGGGTCATATTTGCTCCTGTTTAATTCAGCTAGTTGCAAGGCTGTTTTAAAAAAATAATGATTAGTACACTAAACAGTTGAAGAATTTGTCGAATTCGACAAATACTTTCTTCATACTTCGATCGTAATGATATGTTTGTGGGCTAAGAAAACAAAGACTAATTGAAAGATCCTTCTTTTACATTTCCACCAGCGATCTCAGCATCTCATCAGGTGTATGTTCAAAATACTTCAAGTATTACAAGTATTCATCTGATCCAAATAAAGCTTCAGTGGAAAAAAGCTAATATTTTCAGTATTCGGAAGGATGTGACACCTTATTACTGATAAGTAAGTCTTTCGGGGAGTTATTAAAGAGACAAAGTCTATTGTGGCTTCCGTCAAAAAAATAGAAAGTAATTCAGCACATTCAGAGGCACAATAGTTTTCCGAAGCCCGTGATGGAAGGACCGTTGAATGGAAAGAATACAAAAGGAACGCCTTGGTCGTCATATGAGATCCAATGAATTGATGAGGTCAATCCGAGAAGATATGAGCGAATGAAAAGAAGGCAGATAAAGGGGAAATATTGGAGTGCTGCCACAGAAGTAACTTAGAATTTCTCGCTTACGATTATTATGAGAACAATTGCAAGCAGAAGGATTGCACTTATTATTATTATCATTATAAATTTGAAATAGGTAAATTCATATAAAAAATTCGGCAAATAAATGTATGCAATGCAATTATTCTACATGTAACCGTAAAATTTATGGTTTTTATAAAAGATGACCAAACTTCACTCAATGATGTCAGCAGGAAAATCAGTACATAAGGACAATCAACCAATTTGGCAAATAAATGTTTGTAATTCAATAATTCTTCATGCAATCGTATATTTATGGTTTGAGGACGATGACCAAATTTCACTCAAGGATGTCAGCAGGATAATCAGAGCATAAGGATGTTGAAAGGACAAAGTATATTAACGGCGTCACCGCAATCCTTGTACGAATTAACACCAAGAACTTAGAATGATCGAAGTCGTTATTACTTTATTGTGACGGAGTAAACAGACATCTCTGGTAAAAATAGTACGGGACATAATTTCAATGAATTTTCATCTCTCCAGGTTTGAGTGCGCTTTCTCAATGCGTCCGACATTTAATTTCCTATTCAGTTCACAGTTAATTGAAGTGAGGTGCGAGAAGGTCAGGAAGAATGTTGTGATGAACAAGTCGTTTAATTAGCTATCAGAATATCACCGATCTCATAGCAGGTATTAGGCACGTAATTCCCTCCATCTTCCAAATACTGCGTACCACATCCTTATATGAAATGATATATTTAAGGTCTTATTACCATTTAACATTCAGCGTGCCTCTGAATACATAAAACGTTTTACAAACCAACTAAATTAATTGCTCATCGTTGATTTTTAGAGGGACTTCCCTATTCAATTTCTGAAGTGCATTTTTTAAATGTAATTTGGACGATATACTGAGATTTTTCAAAGAACAAATACTAGAGGTCAGTTATTTTTATAATAATAGCACGTGTGCTCATTAAGTCAGGAATAATTCTACTTTTTTTTCTTTCAGGAACCCTATCTGATTTCAATCACCACTAATTACAGTACCCAGAGAGCAAACACTAATCTTAAGAGGAAAAATTAAAGAATCCATCTTAATAGTTTTAGAAAATACTATTATTCATGCATGATTTTGCGCTAAATCTGCTAACATATTTCTCTTTATTTTGAAATACATTTCGCCAGTTATTCATAAAATTTTTACGATGCACCCATGTGTGAGTATATAGGCCCTAACAGCTCTAAATGCTTATATTATTGTACCCTTTCAAATTTATTGTTATGGGTATTTTTTTGAGTCAAATATGCATTCTCGCGAGAGACGGGTGAAAACGGTATCATGGAGCGAAATCTTTACGCATTTTAGTTTTTGGAGGACACGCTCAAGCTTGCGTGCAATATTAAACACACGTGACGCTACGCCGGGTTGGCGAGCCATGCGTCAGGCAGCTGATTAAGATATGAGAAAGAGAGATATCGGACTATGTATATTTCAGCCGGATTTTTTAAACGAATTATTTCGTATTTTCTTGATTGAATGTATTGTTATCACCATTATATTGATCATTTTCTCGGAGAAATGTTATTTTTGCCATTTTAGCTGCAAGTTTGGATGAAAAATTTCAAAAAATGTGTAAAACTTTACTCTTTGATAAGTAGTTTATTGCAGTAAATTTTTACTGAATGTATGTAAGTGCATGTTTATACACACATGTATATACATACAGGATACCATTATATATATATATATATATATATATATATAACTTTGACAGCAACACACAATTTGAGAACACATAAAAGGAACACTCGCTCGGTATTTCTTGATAATTTCGACGGAATTGAGCTACGTCTTCCTCAGAAGATTAGTTAGGACTAGACTTTGTGAGCAGTCCTAATTAATCTTCTGAGGAAGACGGAGTTCAATTCCGTCGAAATTCTCAAGAAATAACGTGTGAGTGTTCCACTTATGTGTTCTCATATCGTGTGTTTCTGTCAAAGTTTTTATTTAACACTGCCGTGTTACTTCGAAGAAATCATCTATATAAATACACGAGTATATAGGTGATCCATTCTTCACCCATGCCTCTAAAATAGTTTGACTTACGCTAGGAGATTTACGGTGAAGTGCATTGTTTCTACAAGCTTGAAATTCTTCGGAAATTAATTTAATTTCGCAAATTCATGGCATATCCAGAAGACAATTGCGCATTTCCATAAGCTTACATTCACTTTTTCCATTCTTCGGAGTTTATTTTCAGAATCAAGGAATTCAATTCATGAAAATATAGTATTACTTTTTTCTTCGATTCATTAAAATACGTAATTGAGAACGGATTTCCTGAGTTTCCTTATAACACGGCTAAAGCTCTAGGCTTTTTCATATTTGCAATTTTTTTTCCGTTATGAGGTCGAGTATAAACAGGTTTTCATAATAATTACGTATGTTACCAAGGCAGCCATCAATTTAATTACGGCCGATTTATTTTTAAAGGAAGTGAAAGCAAACATTTGTTCCATCCGTTTTTTTTAAGAAATGAAAATTGTTACCGCGGCAACCAAATACTTATTAATAGGATCGTTGATATTTGCATTTTATATTATTTGAGTTTTGTTATTATTATCAGTTGCATTTTTAATTAACCGTCTTAATGGCGCAATCTTAAATGCCTTTGTAAGTGGAATAATTATAGTATTCAACTGTATTAACTCTGATTCAATCAATATGTAATAATTGTTCCAGTAAAATAAAGAACATTAACACCTTCTGATTTCCAGTAGTTCATTTCTTTGACCATCTGAATGGGAACTGTCGAAAAACTAGAGTTACCCATACTATTCCTGACTGGTAATCTACAATGCTCGCATTTTTTTACACGCCATTACCAAAGATCGCAGAAACAGTAGCTTAACGTTGAAAATATCTTATTAGATGCTTTTTAATCATTTTAAATTCAAAAGTATAAAATCAGATTTCTTAAATTTAAAATTTTACGTTTTTTAAGGGCATGCTATAAGAATCCATTATTTTCAGAGCCCCTAAAATTGAAGGCCATTAAACCATATTATTGAATTTTATAATTTGTTGAAAAAAAATGATCATTATTATATTGAAATGCCATTCATATTGAATAAACATTGCAGCATTAAAATTTGTTTCATTCTAAAATGTTTTAAATAAAATTCAGTGTCAAATTAATTAATTATTATTAAAATTTATTGGTTTAATATTGTTATACTAAGTCAATTTTTCTTTCCACGTTTTAATATAGTTAAGTCGTGAGTTCTATCAGAATATAAAAAGTGAAAATTAGTGATCAGGAGTTATTACTGAAAAATGTTGTTGTTCAGACTGCATTAAAAATAAGCAAAGATAGCTCGTATTTAAAATCGCCTTTTCTAGGCTGAACAGTTCAATATTATTGTCTTGAACAAAAGTTTTGTGTGCCACTTTGGGGATATGAAAGGGGAAAGAGCAAATAACCGGAATCCATACGACACCAGATCTAACAGAATTGTTCCCAGGGTACGGAATTTAAATAGTAGCCACTTAGATAGGTATTCATTCACACACACTATTGGTGAAAATAAGTTAACGGATAAATAATTTAAACTCATATTTTCTTAAAAAAATATTCTCTCGTAAAAAAATACATAAACTGATCTCACTGGCTATTAAATATTTATGATTCTCGCCATAAAAATTTAAATCACAATGGCTGTAAAAAGCCTAAAGTTACCATGTTTCCATATAATGTCATTAAAAATTAGATAATTGTTTAAAATATGAAAATAAGGATACGTTTTTAATAAAAGGTCACGCTTTTAAGCCGATACTTGTATTTATGTGGCGGTAGTTCTTATTAAGGCAATTTCTACAAAGAAAAGTTTGTTAAGGCGATGCGGCACCTATGATATCAACGGCATTATCCAGTACGAGTGAAGTAACAAACAATCCATTAATCATCTTTGAGGATGATTCCCCACGAAGAATATGTGAGTTGCAAGGGAACGTCTGACCGTAAAGGCTATAATATAAATTTTAATTTGAGGTAATTTTCAGAAACACGAAAAAATCCCGTCATTGGTTCCAATACCGTAGTTTTTTTTACCTTGATTTAACTTTATACGCCATCGACATCCTGTGCTTCATTGCATATCTCACAAAACCGGAATTTCCGGTTCCGTATACGAAATTTGATTCTACGCGGATATAATACTCTGGAATAAGTATGATGGAAAAATCCAATGCCTCACATTTACGATGAGGAGGGAAGGTTATGGTACCTATGTTGATTACACCTATTCCCGCACCGCAAATGGCTACTAAAGGACGGCCAGAGGTACTGCATTATCATAAGGGCATGCATGGTGCGTCACTAACAAAAGACAGCAGATATTTTTCAGTCGATATGGATTTCAGGGTCGTCGTGTGGTGATCAACTTAAATGGCTCTGTAGCGTAGTCATTATTATTTCGTTCAGGACAGGTCATATATTTAATTTTGTTTTGTTTTCATCCACATTGTTTTTGCGGCAATGTTTTTTTTACGATTCGCGTAAATCACTCAAAGTTATTATTTCAGGTATCTTTGAGTTTTCCAGTAGGTCCTTATTTAGGACATGAAGATTTTTAATCTTAAGAAATACATGTAAATTAATTCCAAATTCGTTTTTCTCCTCTTGAAATTTGGAATTTAATTTATGTGTCGCAAAATTTTTTTTAAATCCTGCGGTGATATGGTTGTATCTTTGAAGTGTTTTATTCAAGGTTTGCAATAAGACAGTCAATACAAGAAAAGCTAAAACAATAAATTAACTGAGTCTAGCTATTGAAATTTTTTAGCTCATCAACTGTACATTCTCCAATAAACCTTTATCGCACTTCAAAAAGATTTTCATGATGGCACCCGACTCGTAATAATTCGAAAATAGGGCCTCGAAGTAATAATCAATTGCATCAATATTCATTTCAGACTTCAAGAAAATGAGCGACATCCTGGGCGACATTTCTAAAAACTCCAAGTTGATTTACAAGTCATACGAAATCAGTTTAATATTGTCATTGTCAAAATGTATATGTCCAGGCTGAGATTCTCTCGTGGCACGAAAGTAGTTAACGACGCAATCAAACTTGCCTTTCGGAAACAATAACAGAGAACATCTCAACATCAATCTCTATTAAAAAAGGGCATTAATTAACAAAAAATTGTCAATAATTAAAGTATACACTATTCATATATAAAAGATAATCAAGGAAATAAAAGGAAGTATACAGTAACCGAAAATATCTCAAAACCCTTTCAGAAAAAATCCCATCTCATAAAAAGTAATTGTTAAATTAATAATATATCAAAAATAAGTTGCTATACACAAATATAATAAAAGCAAAGACAAAGTAACTGTTACTACCCACTGCCCGGCATAGAGTTTAAAATCAGTGCAACATCTAAGTCTAAAATCATGCTCCCGAAAATCCACCAAAATCATACCCCTTCCTAAATACGTATTGGTTAAGAACTTTAAGATTTGCATGCCGTGCAACGTTGATAAGTAATAATTTCTGCCCCACATATTACTAACAGCTGACTCAGTACGCGCAAATTACAAGTGAATGTAAGTTGACCGATGACTTTAGGAAACAAATCCCCCGCCGCCCTCGGAGTCTATCGAGAAATGACCATAAAATTTAATATAAATATATCGATTTAAAAGCAATACAAGGTAGATAAGTTTTCCAAGCACACTTCTGCTTTTTTAGTATTTCAAAATGTCACAAAAAGAACATCAATAAGCGCTAATGCTGGACTGCTCTACATATAAAAGCATACGACAAAAAATAACGAAACGATATGAGGAACTATACAATGAAAATGGTATATGATAATATAATAAGCGGAAATTATAACTAGACTATTATTACAAATAACTCACTTATACCTACGCTGACCGTACTATTCAGCATTGACATTGAAATGAGGGACTTGAGCGTTTCACGGGAAAAAAAGTAATTAGAACATATTTTCTTACAATGTGGTATCTTAAGCAGATGTTATAGTGTAAAACGTTAGAGGTAAATGAAAATCCATAAAATGTCAAACGCTAGCTTAAAATGTGAGCTGAAACATAATTGAACTATGAAGAGAACTTACCATTCATTGCTACGGATAAACAAAATATGGATAGCAGTCACCTTAATCACCTTACGCACATACATATATGTACACACCTGGGCAATAACTTTATGAATTTATGTAGACATTTATAGAATTTCTATAACTTCCGTCAAATTCTTCCCAATATGTAAATTTGATCTGACAAGGGGGACCCCATGCTTCCTTGCATAAGCTTAATAGGGGTTCACACCAAGAAAAGAGACCGATTTGAAGAAAGCAACCGTTCTAATGAGCTATTCCACAGTGTATTATATCTTCCCTTAGAAAGAAGAAGAACGAATTTCTTGTTCCCAATTCAACGCGTTCTATTAACACGACGATTAAATCATAGAAAAATGGGTCACTTAGTCCATTGCACCTCGCCATCCAAACATTGGCGCTCATTCCATCTTAAAAACTCATCCTGTCCACAGTGGGATTCCACGTTAAATGAACTCGTTCGTGGCCAAATGTGGTCATTATCCTGGCTGCGGTGACGGCGAGAGGGAGTGGCAGGACGGATGGGGGGGGGAGTTGGATACGGGAAATTCAGGCGCATCGGTACAAGCCTGCTGGCTTACATCCGACCGTCGCCTGCCACCGCCGCCGAAACGCTTACTGCGTTGAGCGGGGGAAATTGTACCCGCTCGGGAGTTTTAAATACGCACGGAACCGTAGCGCTGGCGATCCGTTTAGAGAAAGGAGGGATGGAGAAAGAGAGAGAGGAAGAGAGAGAGAAAGCGAGAACAAGGGAGGAAGGAGGAAATATGAGGAAAACGTAAAGTGTTGGAGTATTTAAAGGTCTATGGCCACTAAGGAAAGAGGGAAAGGGGTGGGTGGCTTTGCCCTCGGAGGACGTGAAGGGTGAGAGAATCATGGCGAATCCGCGGCGAGTGAGGAAATCAATTGAAATATGAGCAACGGAAGTGAAAGTGCATGGCAGCCGTGGCCAGAAAGCCATTAAAAGTTTTAGAGGGAGGGCTGATATATTTCCGGGTGTACACCACTGGGCACTGATAAATCGGCACGCTCCGATGATGGCGACGGGGGGAGGGATGGCGGAGAAAATCCCAATTAGCAAGCGACACACAGTCGGCGGATTTTATCGTTTTTAACATTTTCGATTTAACATTTCGTATTTTATACGAGATGAAATAAAAGAAGAAGAAAGGCGACTCGTTTCAATTCTCAACGATGATAACGCCATGCTGTTTTCAGTGCAATGAAATGGATAGGAGTTCAATAATTCAACATGACATATCATTACTCCGATTTTGACTTGAATAATTTAAAATGAAGTACCTGAATTCCACTTTCTCGCTGAATTAATCCCGCAATGCATTGAATAACCTTATTTCGTACTGTCTAAAAGATAAAAATCTGCATTTTAGAATATTTTTACTCCAGCTTGCTCTTGGACACATAAGGTTATGTAACACTGCATTAGTTTTCAAGAATTACTATGATTCTACAAATTTCATTTCCAAGACTGCACCTTTCTAACAAATGTTTGGAAATGAAAGTTTTATAGTTTATTATATTTATAACGTCTCGTTCGCCACTCTTGTTTCAAAAAGAGGCGAGTCAAAAAGGAACTATATTTGAATTTGTACCATCAGCCACAGTAACCAACCTAAAAGTTAGTTTGATATGCGAGTATAGGGTTCATTTAATATATAGCTCAGCTGGTTATAATTATACATTCTAATTACAGCCTAATTTACACATCAAAGTAGGGAGGCCATTTGATTTCTCTGAATGTCCTGAGGGTTCCCAGAAAAAAGTACACAACTTGAGTAAAGCTGAGGGTAATATTCTCTTCACATGAAAGAACCACTGTCCTCTTGTCAGTAGCTTGATACCCAACGATATTTCAGTACCCTTATTGTGTTTTTCTTTTAAAATTATGTCGCCACGTCAGCACTGATTGAGATCAACAAATGTTGTAAAATATTACGAATAGAATACATTTTTTCAGGCTTCACTCTGCAGTACTTTGGTTTTACGAATTAAATACATTAAGTAGGGCCTACAAAAACTTTTTTATTTCCAGGCTCAAGTTCCCTTCACCCACACTTTTGAAACCAATGCGAGTCATAAATTATCCCCTGACTCATAATTAAAGGGGGCAGTGACCCTGGGTCACACTCCTCCTTCCTCTGCCACAAATGAATGATTTTAACAATGTAAATGTATCTTTTCTTTAATTCATAGGGTTTTTGCAAGTTTTTCACATCCCCTTCTCACACCCACGAAGGGTGTTTTCCTTTGCCTAAGGTAAGCAACCCCCTAGCTTTTCCCCAAAACCTCATTCTTTGCTTAGACTTTTAGACGTATTTTATTGTATTCTTTCTTCACTGTAATTTACTTTGTGTATGTGTGTTTGTTTAGGTGTGAAATTAATTTATATATGTATACGTACGTACATGTATATATGGATATATATGTATATATTTTTTCGACGCGCAAATCTACGCGGCATGTACATCTGTCTATATGTATTTAAGTGTATGCATGTAATTTTATGGCCAATATGATATGAATATGACGATGGGTTGAATGGAAGAAGGGACTATTGGTCTCAAATAAAGACCTCTACCTATCTACCGTCTCTACCACACCCCTCACTTATACATTGGCTCCCTAATTCTAGCTCAGTCTACCTTGAAAATGACGTTTGTTCAAATCGAAACTTGAATCGGAAAACAAAATAGTTTAAATGAACTTCAATAAGTTTACTTGATTTATGGAAAGAAAAACGTTTCGGGATGTTAATTATTTTCTGCAAAAAGCATTGATGCACACAAATTTTTCTCTCGCGTTCCTGCAAAGACCGAGAATTCAGATTGATGCCAATGAACCATTTAATGATGCCAAAAGATGCCATGGACGAAGGGCGCACGCTTGATTCAGTGGAAAGCCAAAAATTGTTCGATGAGAGCAGTTCCTATTGTTGCCTACTCTTGTTCTCCAACTTCTTCTTTCTAGTTGAGAGGGCGGGCGTTCTGAATCATCGCTCACCCATGTAACTCGTGCGTGAGTGAGTTTCACCAAAAACAATCCTCGGACGTGAGTCACAGGGTGTTTTATTTCCTCACTCCCTTCAGATAACAAAGGTTATTTTTATCCTTATTTCCATTTAAATGTGAGGTGCGATGAGTAAATAGCAGAGTGTGTCACTTGAATTCCCTTCAATCCGCATTTCCCTTTCTCTCACTTTCCTCCTCCTTCCACCCCCATCCACACATTCGCAAATTGACTGAAATGAGCCGAGCGGCGCGAGGCGATTACCACTCAGACATAGCTCAAGGCCTTCGCACTGAAAGTAATGGCTGCGAAGGTAGCGAGGCTTTGATAAAAGGAAGGATGAGAGAGAAACCGAAAGTCACCCGCAGAATGAGATGTGAGGTGAAATATTTCAAGGTGAAGGCATAGGAGGTATATATATATATATATATATATATATATATATATATATATATATATATATATATATATATACACATATACATATATACATATTTATATGTATGTATATATATACAGAATATATATATATATATGTGTGTGTGTGTGTAAATATATATATTCAAATACGAAGTCCCGCCATTCGTATTTGAATGTGTATCTGGCCAATGTGGCTCATCTCTTCTTCTGGCTATGCGTGCCATGAAACGTACTGCTCCTATTCTCTATGATACTATATGCTTTCTAACCAACTGTCCCCTCTTCTTGTGTTTATTGTCTATTTCACCTTTGGTGGGTGAAACATCTCCCTGAAGCCTTCCTTTGGCAAATGATTCCGAGAACTTGGGCGTTTTAAAAAAAACATAGCAGATCTCAGTGTAAATTAGGTTTCCTTGGTGGTGTTCAAATCCCGGTTAAGGAAATATTTTTACATTCGTGATCTGCTCAAAAAACCGCCTTCCCCACATGTCCTGTGTTCGCCGTTTATATTTTTCCGTTTTCCTATCCCCTTTCCTTATACCTATTTCTATGTTTGTATAAATATATAGTATATGTATACATATAAACCATACATATAAAACCTCCTGTAAATACAGTAATCAACCCGAAGGTTGGTTTGTTAGATGATAGTAGTTCAGCCAGTACTAGGCCCGACGGCGTGTGAAGTTCACACAACAGGGTAGGGGAGCCAGTTCCTTTCCCTGTGCCGGTTATAATTTCCCAGGATAATCTGGTACCCAAAAAATCACATAGCTTGGGTGGAGCTGTAGTCGCGCGGAGTAGCTTGGCCGGGAGTCGAACCCGGGCCCTCCGGTCAGTAGTCCAACGCTCTACCTCCTGGACTACCACGACCCACATATATATTATATATATTTTTCATACATACATACCCTTACCCTTTTCTCCAGATGCTACACTCCCTGCCACAAACCTTTGTGTTGGCTTGCAGGGTATTTATGTAGATATATTATAGAAAAGAAAGCGTTTTGCAAAGAACCTAAACATTTGTAATGCAGGTAATCCACGTAAAGGAGAATAAACACATTTTTCTCCGGGTTTGAATGAAGTGGCGTGCGTCACCATTCAAAAAGAAAAGAATGTAGTTTATGACCTTCGGGCCTCCAGAGGTATATTTCAACACGGAACACCGACCATCGCCGAAGAAGATAAAACGATCCAGAAGGCACCGCCCACAAAAGGCGTTAATTTATGCAAGTCTATAAGGTTCATCAAAGGGATAGAATAATGGAAACATTTTAAAACAATGCCTATTCACTTATCAAATGAATGTATCCATTGCATATATATGAGCCTGGTCAGCAAAGAAAATGAAGGTTGTGTCACGATAAAACGTGCACCATACGTGAAAATAGAGCACTATGTATGTTTGTTTAGTTGGCGAGCGAGCTAGTGAAAATTCTTTTGTTTCAAAATTAACTATTTCACACAAAAGAGCGCCGGAAACAAATAACTGGATTAACATCACAGATTTATAACTGGAGTGGTGGAAGTTGGTGGGTAAGGTAATCATAATATCACTCTAAATATGTGTATGCATGTATATATCCGAATAAAAGGATTATAAATTACTTCGGCGGTCACCATGGATGAAATTCAGTGAATTGCATTTCAAATTGGTCGAACACTCACCGCATTCACCAGATTTGATCCCCAGCGACTTTTTCCTGTCTCTTAGCCTTAGAGTTTTGTTTGGAGCACAGAGATTTTCATCGGGCGAGGAGTTTATCGCATACGCAAACGCCTATTTTGCGGAGAAATACGTAAATCACTATTTGAAAGTGTTAAAAAAGTCAAGAGCATCGCTGGAAAAACTATATTGACTCAAAAGGAGACTGTTTCGAAATATAAAAATAAATTTGAAGAAAAAAATATCTCGTTTATCGATTAGGGCGGAAACTTTTCGGTCTACGCACGTAAGTTTGATAACAAAAGGCTAAAAGGCTTAGCAGGACTATGAAAGGGTCGAGAAAGTTCATTTTCTCGATGTTTAAGGTGAACTATGTCGAGAATAATACATTGATTAACCTGAAAAAAAATTGTACTTAAGTCTTCGGGTATTAGTGCTAGGACGGATGCAACTAGGGGTAGGGCTCTGGGGAGTACGCGGAAAGCGTCGACATCTCTCCCTACGAAGCTGGCTTGTTTCACATGGAAGTGGACAGAGCACGAATTGACTCCTCCTCTGTTTTATCCGATATCGTTTTCCCTCGTCTGAGTGGCAAAACAATTCGCTTCCGAACATTTTATGATTGCATGAGGGGGGTGTGCCACTGCAAATCCTCAGGGAGTGGAACGCGGTCATATGAAGTAGACCTATCGAAGTGGACCATTAAACGAGGCGGTCCCTTCCCGTGTCAGTGAACTTGACTGCCGAATACAGGTTTTATTCCATTGGAGAATGGTTTCTAACATCTCACCTAAATTTAAGAGGAGTTGTTCATGAAAAAAAAGGATAGGGGAAAACTCTCAAATATTAAACATGTGAACATAGCAAATATGCAGGACACATTTGTATTATTTGATCACATGGTACTCGTTTTAATAATAAGGGCGAAAGTGTTTATTTCGCATCCTAACCGTCAGAAAATTCATTATCTGATCATTTCGGTCGAGTTTAAAATATCATTCTTAAACTTTAAAAGCAATTGATGTTAATTTTTAAAACATGAAAATACCTGTTTACAAAGTGTCTCAGTTTTTGCTTTTTAAAAACTCTCGCTCAAGAAATAATTCGAAATAACTTCGTAATTATACTCGAAGATTAATTGTCACGACATAAGCTTCTTTGAAATGGCCCTTTGATTGAATAAACCTTACGTTTGCTACCACAAGGTATTAAAAAAGAAAACGAAGTTCAAACTGAAGATCATAAGCATCCCAAGATCTAAAATTATTCACTGCGTCTCGTAACCTATGGCTGTCTATAAAGGAACGGTTTTGTAGTAGGTAGGAAGGACTATTCCATGAATATGGCTATGAATGTGTATACTATACATACGAATGAGCGTATGTCTTCAAAAATTAGTCAGACATGACAGAAACCAAAGACGGAAAAAGATAAATATTTGAGCTTAATGTTTTGCGTACTTAGTGTTAAGTGAACGTTAAACTAAGACCGTAGAACAAATTATTAAATCTATTGGCGGCTATAGACTCTCTTAGGTACATCTTAGCTGTGTGATATTCAAGTAGGAAGCAGAGTTTATTGGAAAACCGCAGGTCAAAATGTGGAGTGAACTGGCCTTTCAGTGTGCGTTCCACTTGTCAAATGTCTCATTACCCAAAGTCTTCCATAAGAACTAGGGTTTAGAACTAAGGCTTTAGGGTTTTAGAACACTAGGGTTAGCATAATTCAATGGAAAAATTACAGTTGACGTTATTTACAAAATTAGAAATTGCAAAAATTTCCTTAAAGTTCCATTGGAGGAAGTAGAAGGTCAGTATCAACCATTCATGCATTTTAATGGATTCGAGAATTTGTATTAATAAACTCAAGGTTTGATTTAATCATTTAGAAAACCTAATATATCTTAAATATCTCATTTCGGTTATTCATTAAGTTTTTTTATTGTTTTCAGATGCCCAAAAAGTAAGAGTAAATGGAATTCCATCGAAGGAAAAAGCAAGTTTGAGAGAACTCAAAAACATATAGTTCACTTAGGTCGCTTCTGAATCTGACTTTAAACATCCCGTGAGTATTTCCACGACCTTCGTTATACAAGTTTTGCCCTCCTCCTTTTCTGAATTCTCGAAAAAAAATATCCATTTCAAAATTTTAAAGTGGTAAAATTTTGCTGTCATTACTTGCCCTTCATAGCTCGTCGTGTCTAAGGAGATTCACTTTCTCCCAAGGAGTACTAAGAATCGTTTCGCGTGTTATAAAGGATTTAATCTTTCTTCCCCCCCCCCCGTAATATTCCTATTCTATCTGAATATATTTTCGTTTCCACATGCACCGTCACTGATTTCTTTTACTTTTAAAAAGAGCAATAAATTCCAGATTTTCGAGGGATTAAACATGAACACACTTTTTAGTGTTATTTCTTCAGAGTGGGGAGCAAAAATTGATCGTAAATCTATGACTTGGATTGGAATGAATAGAAAAATTTATATTAATAACCTCAAGGTTTCGATTTAATCGTTTAAATGGCCGAATGTGTCTTACATTACCGCAGTAAATTTATTTTTGTTTTCACTCTCACGCAAAACTAATCTGAGAAGTATGCTCCTTTATACCTCTGACTAATAAGGCATATTCGACAATAATACAACCACTAAAATAAAAAGTATTTTATCGCCAAAAATGTTTACAAATTACCGTTATCCTTGGTATATTAACAATAAGATTAACTCGACAAGCATTAAGATAAGAAGGTTGCCTTTCCTTGCTAAAGACAATGAATATGGGAATTAGAAATTGAGAACTACAGTTACGTTGGGGTAAAATTTAAAGCATTCAAAATTTTCAAAACTCATATTTCAAGCTACGAGTAATGTGACATATTTAAATGCTCCCTTACATTAACCCCTAAAGAATTTCGATATTTATATCCTATATTATTTATAAATATTACCTTCTATACCGGCCCTAACATACGATAAGTCTTCGAAGGCCTCTATTTATTCTGGGTATTCATTTCCAACGGACTAAGATCCTTTTAAGTAGGATCGTTCTGCGCATTGATATTCTCACATAAAACTTTTATCTTTCACTATAAATAAACACTTTGTTCAAAAGGACTTCTAAGCTTTTGTTATTCTAATTTTGATGATAATCTAGCTCTATCCCACGCCTAGCCACTTTTTAGGCATGTGAGATATTCTACCTCTCACCTTCTCTGTTCGCTTAAGGCAACGTCTACCTTCTAGGTTCTGTTGCTCGTTAATTAGAAATTCACAGTATCAACCCGATTTTAAACAATATATTATATATATATATAAATATTATATATATATACAATATATTATATATATAAATATTATATATATACAATATATTATATATATATAAATATTATATATATATATATATATATATATATATTTAGTCTTTTCATTCTAAGAAAGCATTTCACACACTCGTGTTTTGATTGAAAAATATCACAAAACTCAAAAAAACAGAAGAAATGCATGGAATCAAGCCGTATTCATGAAATCAGAGACTTTGTCCTTCGTCGCTTCTTCCTTTGTCTCTCGTTTCTTTTTCAATAAATGCAGAGGAATCTTATTTAAATGAGAAATTTCACCGCTCTTCTTTTTAACTCTATTAGGAACTGAATTCACCAATTTTAATTTTTAAGAGTCTATCCGGTCTTTGTAAACATCTTAATTAAGTTTTCGATCTCTAGATGCCTTAGAATAATGCTGTGAAATATTTTCAAAGGAAAGGTGTTATCGTAGGTTTGTTTTAATGTGCTGAAAAACGAAGAACTTTTTTGGAATAGAAACTCGAGGGAATCAGATTTCTAGCTGTATTCTAAAATTAAATTACTCAATGACGTGCAAACTGTCGTAAGTGGATGTTTAAAGTTGCTTTATAAATGCTACTTCCGGTTATTCATTCGTAAAACGATGAGGAATGATTGATCTCATTTTTATCATTACCTCCAAGGATTCCAAGAGAGAGCTAAACTCCCGATAGCTTTCACTGACGGATATTCATACACTAGACATTCCTTATGAGTATTGCAACTTCATTTGCATTTTTAACAGAATAGTCTATGCGTAATCCTATTGCTCATCTTTTATAACAAACAAACATCAGAAACGATCAAATTTAATCTAAAATGGAAATGTTATTAATTTTCAAAATTGAGCAAGGATAACATTTTTAAACCCATGAATTTTTATATCACATGCAATAAAAAATATTATTAAAACTGATTATGCTTATTGTCAAAATTAAACTGGGAAATTCGGACTCCAATTGGTGGATTATGACTTCAGTTGGCTAGAATTCTTTTGAAATTATTAAATGAATTTTTTTCTTAATTTTATCATTTTTACTTCGAGAATTTTACTCGAGTGACGGTCAACAAACGCAATTAATAAGCTCACATTTTGAATGAGGAAAAATCGGAAGTCTATCAAAAGGAAATGGTAATATTGAGCGCTTTTTTGAATGCTCGGCTGGCTACGAAATCAAGACGGAGAAGATAAATTATGTATTTTTTTTTAAATTAGGGACGCGAGAGATGATTATATTAACCACTTTACCTTCAAGAGTAGATTCAAATATGAATTAATAGCTTTTCAATTTCCTAGACTCGCAATCTGTAGCAGGCCACACAATTACCAGAATTAAAAATGAATTTACACGAATTATTTTTCTCCAAGTATGCCAAAATTTGCACTGAAAGATTTTCCTGGCACACAGAGAAACTAGACGCGTATTATTTATGAGTATCTCAGAATACGTCTTTGTGATAATTTCGCGAAATTATCACAAAGACGCATGGACTTTTGAGCTAAGTGGACTACGAATTTTGAAAAAAAAACTGTGAATTTTGGATTAATATTTTGAAATTGGAATGTTCAATTTATCTTGTTTATTGCAAATTGAAGACTGGAATAGCAGTATTAATGACGCCAGCAAACGGTTGCCAGTACGAGAAAACTTCTAATTCATATCCATGGTTACTGACTAATTTCTCCTCATATTGAGTCCGAAGTAAATCTGATATTCTGGTCTGAATTATTATCCGTCTCTCACATTTAATTCGAAAAGTCATTTCTCTAACCATCGCAGAAATCCAACCCTAATATTAGATTAGTTTTGAAAATATAAAGCATAGACGCTTCGTTCAAATTTATTCAAAATGTGAAATAAATTTAGTAATTTCTTTTTCGATGGACGAAAAATAAAAAAAAAGAAAAGTTCCTTTCCCTCTGAAAATGGTTCCATTGCATTCTTATTTGCATTAGTCTATCGTTGAAGGATCTTTGCGAGGCAACCTAAATTCTAAGTATTGCCGCAATTCTAAGCCTAACACGACACAAAATACTTTGATCCGTGTTTCAACTCCGAATTCCATGAATCACTTCATTCCTCTCATCAATCCGTCCAACATTCTTTCCCTTCCTCTTCCTCGCTTACTCAACATTCTTCCAGCCCAGCACAGCCTTCGACTCTAGATTGCCTCTCAATATCTCATACGTTAGTCCACCATTCCATTAGAGTTTAAAAAAAAATATTCATCAAACTGCACAAAAATAAACAAAATCATTACCAGTGAAATGCAAATTTGCTTACAGAAGATAATGAAATTCCTCCAAATAGAGGAATGAAATGTGAAAAGAATGTCTGGTACTTATGCATATTTAATGATATTACTGATAATCTATTCATTTTTATAGCAAAAACGAATGATCGAACAAACTACCAATTTCGGAGGATTTCCATGCAAAAATTTTCAACAATTTTTACCACACAATCTGTCATGCTCCAAAAATGTTTCATACAGAGTTATATGCAAATGGTACACTTAAAAAGGTTCATTGAATATAATAGTGGTCACCGAATGTTTTTATTCAAGCTTAAATCCTACTTTTCAATACGCATTATTCATAAAGTGAAGGTAGAACTTAAAACGGGTATGTGGAATGGAAATGTCCATTATCGGTATATTTTTCTTTTACCTTGGACTTGCGCCGTTGTTACCTCTAGATTGAAATGCACTCAGAACCAACATGAGTAGTGAATATTTTCCTGGCAGAGTAATTTTCCCCATCGTTGAAAGTGGTCATCTCCAAAGTACATTGATTCGTATTTTTACAGTCAAAACTATGCTGCATATGCAATTTGATTCGTCGCATCAAAATCAGATTCATAATGAAAACCAGCACAAGTCAGTATTTCACTTCCATTAACTTGGTACGGATCATATTTTTAATATTCGATGAGAAGAATGAATTTGCTTCAAATTGCATTGAACCCATTGCATGCCTAATTACATTGCTATTTCTCCATAGCGATTTTGTGGGGTTAGTGAGGAGAGGAATGGAAAAAGTAAAATGGCCGAAAAATATAACAAAAGAAGCAAAAGCCATTAGGTGCGAGGAAGGAGGTAGGGGAAATGGATAAAAGGCATTTTCATAGGCGATGGAATGCTAAATATTGTAATACAGAGGACAATGTTCTGGGGGCAGACAAGGTAGGGAGAAGGAAATGATAGACATGTTAGACGAAATGAAAGAAGTGAGAAAGTATGCCCAATCCCAGTTTATAAATAGGATAGTTTAGAAAGAATCTGTACACTCCCAACCAGTTTAAATGAAAATGAGAAAAAACATTATAAAATACGATCGATAATTCACTAAATGTGTTTAGGTTTTGACAATAAACATTTCTATACTGGTTGTAATTCGATACTCTAAAGTGATTTTACAAAATGGTACAATATGGTTCCTCAAATTGCTTTGTTTCAACTCACTCCTAACGTTTAGAATGTGCCAAAATATTTTCGGGTGGTTAATAGTTTATCAACTACATGTAATTAGCTTTCAACTTTCCCCTTGGATTACGTTCAAACAGCCAGTAAAATTTTAATGGAAACTTATTAAATCAACCTATTTCATCCTCGAAAATCCTCTTCAGCGGAGTATTCCTAGTGGTGAAAATGTTGGATGGTGTATCTTCCATCTTTAAGTTACACTGCAACTCATTTTAGGCATTTCGTTTCAACAGTTTTTACTCCATGCTTTTCCTTTGACGTACCTCCACAAGCTACCATTTTCCTCATATTCTCATATCAGAACGGATAGACTCGTTCTTTGTTCGCAGATTTGCATTGTCCAGCAAAGTGGAGAACTCGAAAGCCTGCCTACCAGGACATCACTGAAGCGGAATAAAGGTTAGATGGAATAACAACGAATCCAACCGTATGTCTTTCTTAACCCATCGCAACGGATGCGGTCCATAATTGATTGATTAATCTTGCTGGAGAGAAAAAAATGTAGTGCAGTAAACTCATTGTCCGTATGTATCTAAATATGAGACACATCAACTGCGGCCGTTGGATGTCAATCTCCATGTGTTCTAAGCAATATGCCCTATTATGAAGCAAGGAACTGACTCCATAATAGTCACCTGGAATACATTACCCTATCCAAACACAACATCAAGTCACTGCTCATTTCATCTCATATATATATTATGATCTATTACGAAAATCATGGGTTAACTCTCTATTCTGTTTTAACGTCCTTTTTTTGTCCCCGTTTCCAAAAAGATTTAGAAATTCTCCAGCACGACCTGCAACCATATTTTTGAAAAATAACACAGATATCAGTTTTGTCGTGAATAAATTAATTCGTTTGACCGATGGCATCAATAGCCGTATTTCCTCTCATGGCTTTTTTGCACGAGTTGCAATGCATTAGCTGATGGATCATGACACAGTTCATATATTATTATAAATGAGAAATGTGATTTGACACCGCAGATATTTTTTTTAACATAATAAAAGATTCATGAACTTTAGTTGACGATTTGTTAAGGTTTCCAAGGAAATTTTGTTGTTTAACAATATTTTGCATAGTTTTATTTTGTATAATTTAGTGGAAGTTAATTATATTCATATTTTAAAGATACGAATTTTTTCTCAGTATTTCCGACTGTTTTGAATTTAAAAGTTGGCCATTGTTTAATCAAAACGATGACAACTTTTTATGCCAAGATAAAGAATTGAAGAGGTGGAATGATACTGAAGGTAATGCTTGTATGTCCTTACGAATGCGTATATACTTAACCACTTGTCATTAAACACATTCATCCATAGTATATAAGAGTATTAGTGCTCACTTAGAAACTTAGGAGAGAATAGATATTCCTGACGACAATATCAGCATACAATGATAAAAAATACTTAAAGATCTAGAGGATGGACGTCCCCTTTAGGTTATTTTCCTTGCGTTCTCTGTTCAAATTCGATTGAACAGAGAGCGCAAATGTTATTTATTGATAATAATAAAATAATATAAATTCGTGAGGAAGGAACAGCAGGCCGAAATGCCTCCTTAAGATTCCTAAATTAAAGAGGAATTTTATGTATCCAGATAACCTTGTCAAAAGTTTGGTTTAACGTCGTTTCCAAAGACTTGAAGAATATTGAATGTCACCATTATTTACGATTACTAGATTCCAGCTGCAATATATAATACGAGTCACTTTTGCGAGAAATAATCGCATTAGACATTACAACTCTAGAAAAATGGGGTTTGAATACATTTAGGGCTTACCAATGTAAGATATATCGTTCTGTTTCCTAACGGCCAGGATATGACCAGTACGTACGTGTATAAGAACCGCGGAAGTAATTGGATTTAACAAGAGAGAAAGAGAGAAATGTATGTTGGTATTTAATTGTCAGAAAATTATACGGCATATGAGATAAGAACATTACATAATGAAATTCGAAAATAAAAGTATGCATATTTTCAAATAGATATTCATATTTGGCGAACTTGCGATTGGATAATCATATACACTTTCCCTTGCATATGTCTAATCAGCGCCCCGAACCAGACTTTATGTGATCAGTCGGTACTTTTGAAAGCACTTATTCTGTATCGGATTTATGAATCTGCGCCGTTTTCGTTGAATGCTATAAAACTACCAAGCTGACCTAAATTGGGTCCTACGCTGGGAAAAAAATCAAGAGCAGTAAGTACATATCTCGTGGGTTGGGCCGAAAAGTTGGCCCTATGGTGACCTCCTGCTGAGGTTATGTCAATTCCAGAAATCAACCTTGCCCTTGAAGCCTATTTTTTAAAGGTCAAATGATCAAAACTATCGAAAACGTTTTATGACGAGCATACGAACCACTCCAATAGATTTAATATGACATGAGTAACCCAATACAATGAAATAATGAAAGAATGGTAAGAAAGTCGAATATTTACCAAAGAAAATGAATAGTAGGTAATTATTTATTTATGAACAGGATGTAGCAAATTTGTACTCCATGCCAAAATTAAAATTACAGATGCAAGTTGTTTAGGAATTCAATTTAAGATTAAATTAATACACAAAAGTTGAGTGTAAGAGTCAAATGAGGGAAAGGAAAATTTAAATATATATATACGTATATAAAATAAAATGTATAAGTAGCACTTAATATACATGGTCAACAAATTATTATTTCAATATAAAAGCCACAAATTCGTCGCCGGCACGTTATAAACGCAGAATTCATCGCATTTTGAGCCAAGCAGGCTTGATCTACGAGGAAGTGGGTTGAATTGCGTTGAAGACCAGGAAAAAGGTAGTTTATTGAAAACTTGGAAAGAAATTCCATTCGAAAACTAAGTTCTGATGAAGTTTACTTTCAGGCATGATACAGTTCCATACGACGCCTTCTCCTGGAGCACTGAATCACGTGCTTTGCGTCCTCCAAAACACCCTTTATAGTCAAGATTCGCGGTTGAAAGTGTAGAGGGAAATCAGCTGAAGACATTAAAATGACCTTTGAAGAAATTGGACTCAAAAATGAGTTAGAGCACGATGCATTTCCGACGTTTTTGCACGTATTTTAATGCCTCTCAATTTGGCAAAATGTTACTTACGACGCAAAGTTCAACTAAAAATGTTTTATTGCAATTGATTCGACTTTAATGATTTAATTAAATTCCATCATCTCAGTGATTTCTATTTAGCCATTGAATATAGTTTCTGTCATTTATTCTTTCTCGACTTCCTTGAATTTTCAGTCCTCTCCATGTTATTCAACGAAGACAACTGCTCAAGATCCCCGAATAATTTAACTATTAAATCTCTCTATTTCTCCTTCTCTAGCGAAACTCTACTTTCATGCAACATTCAAGGCTAAAGGTAGGCATTTATCGCTTTTAACAAAAATCTATTCAATCGAAAATATATTATATTCTCTTATGAAAATATCTTTTTGGAATTTTCTGAAACAATTTTACGACATGCTCTTGAACGATTATCTGTATCAGGGATCGGAAGCTTTGACAGACAGCGTAAAGAATGAGAGCGAAGTGGACAATAACGATCGCGGATCAGCAGTATTGAGAGTTAATTTCGAAAACTGCAGTAAAATACCCAAAGAAAAACAAGGAGTCAGCAGATTAAAAAAATAACAGAGAAAATATCGATGCATTCGAAGGAAAAAAAGCGAAGAAATCTGGAATAATCAATATATATTGGTGAAAAAGGAGGATTTCCTGATGACTTCCAGAAGAGTATCATTGTTGCAATGCCTAAGAAAATGATGGAGAGATGTGAGGAATGCTTGACGCTGGTGTCACATGCGTCCAAAACTACTAGCACAAATAATTAGATAAAAATGAAAGACGAAATTGAAGAATTCTGACGGATATCGGGTTCGGATTCGCCGAGAAGAGTGGAGCGAGGGAACAGTACACCTAATGGCATTGGAAGAAAAAATAAAGCAGGAAGATAAGCCGTCAAATGTGGCATTCTAGAATTTCAAAACGGCCTTTGAAGAAGTGAGTGGAATGGCGTATTGAAATTGCTGGAAACACTTTTCGTCGACGTAAGAAGAAACGGTTCGCCATATTGGGAATGAAAGACGGGAAAATATAAAGAAAATAAATCAGGTAGGCAAGCAGTCTAACTGTTACAAGCAACATGTAGTATATTATTAGAAGGGGCAATAAAATATATACCCAAAGAATGTGCTTACAAAGTACGAAGTATTAAGGTGAATCGGCAGGACATTCTGCGATGCACCGGAGAGGTCTCGGCGGTTCTAAATTGCAGATAGGATCGCAGCAGCAGAGCGGAGAATTTAGAAGAAAATAATGCGGTCATGCACTAACAAGATTGACCGTGTATTTCAAGGATATGACAGAGCATTCGGCCAAAATAAAACTAAATATTAGATTATATTAAATAACAACTTATATTTGAAAGAAAATCTCAATGTACGCACTGTGGTGAAAGAAAAGAAATTATATCACGTAGAATCTTTCAACTTCCCAAGATAACAAGAGAGAACAGGTTGGAATAAACCATGAATGGATTTTGGATGAATGGATTGATACTAATAATAATCTCATAGAGAGTAATATTAAACACATAGATGTAATACTTACATTAATATATTCCTAAAGGAAGGGGTAATTTCCATTAATGAGTACAAATAGACGTTTCAGGCGTGATATGGTGCAATATCATGATTAATAAAAAACAGCAATTTTCCACGAAAAATAAAATTTAATGCGATCGGTTTTAATGTTACTACATCATCATCAGATAACAGTCATACATACTATGTATGTACTCCAGTACATACTAGTATGTACTGGACTCTGAGGTATGACTGTTATCTGATGATGATGTAGTAACATTAAAACCGATCGCATTAAATTTTATTTTTTTGTGGAAAATTGCTATTTTTTATTAATCCATTTATAAGGCTGAACAGAGAGGAAGACAATGCTTAGAAACTTGATGGACGTGACGGGAGCTGAAGATTAAATATAATGTATTAATTATATATATAGTTTATATTTATATATATATATAAACCATAAGCACAGTAATCAACCCGAAGGTCGGTTTAGTAGGTGATGGTAGAGTTCACCCATGTACCAAGCCCGACGGCGTGTGAATATTCACACATCAGCTAGGGGGGCCAGTTCCTTTCCCTGTGCCGGTTATGCCAGGTACCAGGAAGATCTGGTACCCGAAAAATCAACTAGCTTGGGTGGAGCTGCAGGTGCCTAGAGTGTCTTGCCCGGGAATCGAACCCGGGACCCTCCAGTCAGGTTCAACGCTCTACCCACTGGACCACCGCGACCCACATATATTTTTAAAAAATTACACTTAATCATATATCAATCAAATAATATACATATACATTTTCTTTTCAATTGGTGGTTACGCGTCCGACAACAATTTCAGAAAAACTAATGAGAATTTAATTTTTTATTTTACGTTCATATTTAAAGCGACTATTTATAAATACGTTTATTTGATTTACACACATAAATTATGTTATATATATACATATATATTATATATGATATATATGGTAAAGTAGAACATCTAATAGGAACGCTCTAGCTTGGAGAAGACAATACACATTGAATACAGGGACGTGGAAAAGGATATTCACACGCTGAAGATCTACCGCTTTTGTCAACACCATTTTGTCAACAGAATATAACTCCTCTTTTTCTTTGGACGGTGGCGAAAGGTCACCGCCAAAACAGCTCTGCGATTGTTTGAGTGTTCTTTTCCGTGCCTCATATAATATCATATCATAATACAGTATGGATAAAGAAAATAAGAACCCGATGGATTGAGCACACCTCGAGGCACAATATTTGATAAGATCGTAATGGATTGGAAAACAAAGAAAGACCCCACGATAATTTCCGAGGGGAAGCAGGTAGGGCAATAAAGGGTCATTTCAGACGGACGAGCTATCAGGAAGTAAGCCTGTTAGCATAGTAGGGAGAAGAATGGAGGGTTGCACACAACCATCCTTCGGATTGGATTACAGATATGAATGCATTGTTTAAATAATTTATGCGACGGTAAAAGTGAAAATTTATAGCAGTTGGATAAAAAAATGGAAATAAATAATCATTTCAACAATTTACTCTTCCCGTAAAGTTGCTTTAGTGAATGATGTAATAAATACGGGCTGGTTAAAAGATCTAATTAAGATTGACAATATTCCCCAATAGAGTGCTTGAATTATTAAAAGCTATCGTGTCAATGTGCATTTAAATAACATAAAATATAATGAAAACGAAGCCCAATGCGTACTTTAATGACATCATTTTCGTGCATTATTAAAATATGGCCAGCATTAATAACCCTGCATATGTCCTCAGCTCAGTTGCAATGAAACACATGGGATACTCGGGGGAAGATTCTACGGCCTGACATCGTTTCTAAATGAAAAGTGTCAGAAAAAATAAACTGCCGGGCACATACGAGTAGTGTGAGAAGTTTTCCACTGGACCTTCAATTTCTGAATTACAGGGTTAACTTGAGAAATACTTGACATCCTCATAAGGATTTCTAATGGAACATCTGATGAAAATTTAAAGCCGAACAGATTTGAAAACTTGTTTCTGGAAAACCTCGTATCGGAAATCGCACTATTAATGGGGAAAAATTTAAGAAAATTCGGTATGATGAAAAAAAGAAAACATTTTCATCGCTGCACGAATCTCAATACTTGTTCTATCTTTCCTAACTTTTTGGAGGAGTATACGAGCACTTAAAAAGAATTAGATCATTTAAGAACCATAAAACGTTCGAACATATAGGAGGTTGTTAATAAAAATGATTTCCCTGATAGTTTGAATTATTTCACATTAATTTATGACTTGGGTAAAAGTCAATACAGTCATTATTTCGTAAAATTACGTTCTTTCAATATTTAAATATTTTTCTATTGCCCATTATTCTTTAAAACAGAAATATAACGATGTAAAAAAAATGCTCAAAGTGAAATTGGGCAAATTAGCCCCAAACGAAATCGATTATGGAATCTTGGTATTCAATCCTAAATGGGCGAAGACAATATTGAAGCAAATTTCAGTTTCGATTTTTTTTTCGAATTATCATAGTGAAAGTATTAAGCTCTCATTACCTAAATTCTTAACTCACATATGCGGAACAGATGATTTTTTTATTAAAAATCTCCGTTCACTGCAGCGATCATTTGCAATGTTTTTCGGGCCGAAAAAATTTGAAAGTAACAAACACTCGCGTGAGAAACATGAGACGTGAGGCGAGAAGGGAACGAGGGTGGCGATGAGAAACGGTAGGCCTTGATATTAAAGTGAGGGCGTGATCGTATACTTCGAAAAAGAAACTTAGAAATCGAAGAATCGATCGCCAAAGGGGGAAAGCCCTTCCCCTCCCTTTTTTTTAAAAAAAAGGATGTTAAAGGTACCGAATGCTAAACGCGAGTGAGGGGAAGAGTTGAACTCACCTCTCGGTGACGAAAACACAAATTTTTCTCCAAACTTATCCCGAAACACATTGATCGAATCGATAAAAAATATATCGGAGGTAAAAAAATGAACGTACATAAAAGAATATTTCTTCACGCCCCCTCATTCCCCGGGCCACACTCTACGAATTACAGGAAAAAAATACTAAATAAGAGGAAACCCCGCTGGCGTTATGGGGAGATAGTCTCTATGGATTTGGGAAAGATGTACGGGACGATAAACACAGGGATCCTTGCGCGTGGAACTCTTGATCGAGTGTTTGTGTGTGGGTGGGGTTGGGTGTAGGGGCGGAGGGAAGAGTGTTTTGGGAAGGAGAAGGATGGTCCTATTGTGCCGCGGAACTATAAACCCAAAACGCTCTCTCCCATCACACTCACCTTCTCCTCCTTCCACCACCCCTCAGGGCGCAGTGTGGACACCGCGAGAACTCTTCAACCCCTTCGGCTCCTGCGACACGCCGCCATCCACACAGCCTCCCTCCCTCCCTCTCCTCTCTATCGACGCAGAAAACACAATGCACAGAAACCGAGACAGCCGAGGAAAGCGGATGATGAGGCCCTCCACCCAACTCCAATCCCCACACAAAGCCAAATGAAGGGCGAACGAGATCGGGTCCACCACACCACGAAGGCGCGCAGTGTCCTCGGGAGTGCAAAACAGTCCACACCGTTTGCGAATTCTTCGCGAGAGGAAACAGTTCAAAAAAAGAAAGGAAAAAGAGAAACAAATCACAATTTCGAGTTCACCCTTTCGAAAATCTCGTAGCCTTCTCCGTGTTGGGGAGAGGGAGGATTGTTGCGTCCACAATAATGACTTGGGGATAAACCCCGGAACTCTTCGACACACGACACACTGAAACTTTAATCACTGGCGCTTCGACCCCGAGATTCGAGTTCACGAGCACCGCGGAGAGAGAGACAGTTGGGACACTTCGGCGTCTCTCGGTCGATCCCAATGATGGACTGTCCCGTGTATATATGTGTATGATATATATATATGTGTGCTTGAAAAAATGTTTGTGTGTGTGTATATGCACACACACGTGCACGAGCGCGGAGTGGTAGCCAGCGGTAGTGTGTTGCGGACGACTAGAAGCGTTGGTGAGGAGTGGGGCGACGAAGGCCTAGATGTGGGGCCGGGAGCAAGAGGAGGAGGTTGGCAGTGGTGGTGTTGGCGGCGGCGCTGGTGGGAAGGAGGATGTGGAGGAGCAAGAGGAGGCGTGGCCAAAAGGGTGGAGGCGACCGTGGGGGAGAAGGAAGCGAGGAAAATAAAAAAAAAATCTTGGGAGTCTACTAGGAGACAGCGGAAGGGCGAGGAGGAGGAAGTAGTGACGAAGTGGCAGGACCGTTTGGCTGGGGAGGGCAGGCTCTAGGCTCGGGCTTTACGTTTGAAAAGTGGGGAGAAAAGAGCGTACGAACTACGAATAAGGGTGAGTCGATCTGAGGAGAGCGGGCGGGGGTGTGTCGGCGTATCGAATCGGGGTGAGGTGGACTGGGGGGAAGAGGTGTGGATGGAGCGGTTATTGGAGGACGTGCGAGGGGGAGGATGTAGGGATGTGAAATAGGTGTGGTGTGGAGGGGTTTTTTAACGGGTAAGAGTTCAAGTCCGGGACGGACCCCGCCCCAATTCCTCTCCTCTCTCCCGCTCGGTCGACAAAACCAAAGTCAACTCGGCAAACAACTGCCGCCGGGGCGCTGCCGGGAGTTTGAATGGGTGCGGGAAAGAGTGCAGTCCGTGTGTGTGGTGTCGGGGGGTGACCCTCTCCTACTCCGCCCATCCCTCTCGCCCCTCCACACAGCCAAGCGGCCCCGCCCCCCCACCTCCACCACCCCCATCCCTCTCTCTCTCTCTCGGCAGATCTCCGCGATTCCCCTCTCCCCACCCCCGCGCCCCACTTAAATTCCCCACGTTTCTTCTCTTCCAGACCGATTCGCCACACCAACCAGCCTGCCCTGCCCGACTCACCACACCCCCCCTCCCTCTCTCTCCAACCCCACCCAGTTCCCACCCCCAATCCCCTCACCCCCTCGCTTCCATGGTCTCTTCCTGCGACCCCTCCCACAGCCCCGCCCACTTACCCACCCACCAAACCTACCTATCCCCCCACCACCGCTACCTTTCCCCTCCCACTCCACCTCCTCTGTCCCATCTCCCGCTCGGAGCCGCACGCAAAGGAGTTTGGGAATGGGTGGGTGGGGGGGAGGGTATGAGGAGACGGTGGAGATTATTACCTCGGAGGGTTGGGCGGAAGGAGAGGCGAATAGGGAGGCGGGGTGGGGAAGGGTGTGAGCGCATTAGACTGAATTGGGAAGAGAGAGAGTGAGAGAAACAGAAACGAGAGTTTATGAAAAAAGTGGGTACAAAATACACGCCTATCACTTTCTCTCTCTCACGTTGACATTGCAGTGCGAATAAATGGACAAGACACGCAAAAGTCTCCGCAGAACTCACCAAACGACAAAAAAATATGTCGGGGCGGGGCATTTGCTCACCCCGAGTCTCATCGGTCCATCGGAGAAAATTTTCCCAAACTTCTGAGCGTTCACTTGCTTCCCATTATCATCGCTTCTGAAGTTGCTAACTGCAATCAATATGTAATCTCTATCCCAACAGGGCCGTGGTGGCCACAAGCCAAAGGGCTTCTAAGCGTGTTATACAAAATGAATGGATCATACTGTTTCCGTGAGGCATTGGAAATTTGTGGCAAAGTTTCCCTTTCCAAGTATGGGTCAGTTTTTCGAGTCAGGAGAGTGATGCTGAAACATCGGAGAGACGAACTTTCCCTTCTTGTCTAGTTTCAACAAATATTTTTTTTTTAAGTTTCACCATGTTCATAGTGTCCCATTTTAAGGGTTGATTGAAATTCCCTGCCAGGGTGTGTTTTACTTAAATGTTTCCTCCGATAAGACGGAGGAGGAACACAAGGGATGAAATAGAATTGACATTCCTGAGTAAGACATACTTGTAGAGTTCTAATGACAGCCAGTTATCGGCGCCGGATAAAAATGGCCCATTGGTAGAGTGATGATCTATGATTAAACCATTCATTTTCTTGAAGGAATTTATATTTTCCTCTGGATAGTGCGTAAAATGTGAACAGTATTAGTAGAATTTTCAGCATCATAGCCTGTTTAAAAAGTAAACAATGGTCTTTCGAAATTTACTATTTCTAGTGGCGGAGAATAAACGTACATATAGGCAGAGTCACCCACACACACACATATATATATATATATATATTTATATATATATATATATATCGATGATGCGGAAGTACTCACGAGAGCAATATAACTTTTGGACGGCACAATAGAACACAGAATAAAACAGATAACACGTAAAAGGACACTCACACTGTAGATGATTTAAGCTTTCGGCCTACTCCGAGGCCTTCTTCAGGTCAGACTGCTGAAGACCTGAAGAAGGCCTCGGAGTAGGCCGAAACGTTAAATCATCTACAGTGTGAGTGTCCTTTTACGTGTTATCTGTTTTATTCTGTGTTCTATTGTGCCGTCCAAAAGTTATATATATATATATACACATAAAGATATTAATGTAAATAATATGTGTGTGTGTGTATATATATATATATATTAATGTGTATGTATATATACACATACATATTAAAATATATATTTATATATATATACACACACACGCAAACAAAAAAGACAAGAATGTAGACGAGTATATTCATATTTTTATGTCTTTGATTCTAAAAGTCCTTATTTTCGCCATAATTCCCTTCCGACGGAGGCAAGTGAAAAACAAAGGTCAATTTAGCTACGGCATGAATAGTCTCTCAGTATCTCAGGGTCAACTCCGGTCATTGCGCAAAGGTGAAGTCTGAAGGTGACGGAGCTTTTCACATGTTGCCAGCCAGTGAAAACAGCCTCGTTCGCACTCGCTCTTAAAATTGATCCGAAAGTGGATAAATCAATGGACTTACACCTTGGTCAATGCGTGATGAATACTTGACGAAGACATATATTGCTCCTGTTCAATGTTGAGTGTGAATTTCAATTGTCCGTATGAATGGGAACAAGATACTCCACACAATCAAGAGAAATGAGAAGATAGGAGCGGGGGGGGGGGGTTGCAGACAAAAGCGTAAAATCAGTCAGGAACAGGGGGGGTGAAAGAAATAGTCAAAAGGAGAGTTTGTGCGAAGAGAGATATGGGAGAAGAAACCTTGACGTAGAGACCGCATTTATTCATGCGAAAAATGAATTTAATCTACGACGGAGGTCACGTCAACGCAAAATGACCTAAGGTCGAGGGTCGTTAATAATAGATCACGAAAGAAATAAACACACGCGCGAGCTATACAAAAATCTTTGATTTGTCAAATAATAGGTGTTCAGCGGAAACAACTCTCGATACCATTCCTGAAGAAATATACCCGCGCTACAGTTGGCGTGATCTTCGTTACTATCACAAAATGGCAAGCCGTGCACATAATTCGCAGCTTCTATTATTCCGCGGAGTGTGAAATTATTGAGATGAAAGATCACTGTTTTCAATAATGGATAACCTAAGAAGATTCACCATCGCAGTATCGTTTTTCGGTTTGGGTTCCTGCACCTGTTTCACTTATCCAACGCAACATTCGTCTTCTCGCACATCTGCGTTCTCTTGTTTCGAATTCTTATATCTGGTGCACTTATACGTCTTCCTTCTTGCCATTAATTTTTACAAGTTCTCCTCATATCTTCAGAAGAGAGATGACCTAATTTCTTTAATAATTTAGAAAACAAACAGTAATTATTCCTGAAGTCATGGTTTCCTTATATCTCAACGGACACTCATAAACACTCTTGCAATTCCTCTAGGCAGTCGAGAACTTTCCGTAAACATGTAATGACTGATACACATAAGAAAAACTAAGAATATCTTGTGTAGACCTTCCTGAAGATGGTATCAAAAAGTCGTTACTGAAACAGATTTGAAGTTTAAATCCTTCTCGCAGCAGAGTCACGGACCTAGTTGGAGTTTTTCAAACATTTTCGCCAGGAAAGTCGTAATATGCCAATTCATGGCAGCGCAGCCAAATGGCCCATCTCACACTATCCTTTTCGGGTGGAGATTAAAAGGGGAAGGGGTTACCAAGAGAAGGGGTGGACAGGAAACAGGATGACGGGACTCGGTACGCAGTCCTCGGGAAGGATCGCGAGGCGACCGGGGGCAGGGAGTGGAGGCGAGGGAGGCCTCGAATTGAATGGAAACGGGGCCGTGAATAGAAAAGAGGCCGGGGACCAAGCCGCGGTTGTGTCCGTTGTAATGCAACGACGTGACCTGGGACAAGACGGAAAAATACTGCACGAATGCCCGTCTCTCGAAAGCAAAAAGGCACTGACGGAATGGGACACAATTCCTTTTCCAGCGAAAAAAATGCTCGTTTTTTTCGTAGAATCCTTGCTTGGAAATAATATACCATTTAGTATTATGGAGGGTATATTTTAGGGAGGACGATGTAGGGCTGTGTCGTCTCTCTTCTGTGCTTCCTTTTCAACGAAAATAATTTTTAATGATGTTTAATGTCATGCCACGAATACATTAAACAAATTAACATCTACTTAATATTTTCTCAACTAAATTTACATAACAAATCCGTTCAGGAAAGTCTTTTTCGGGTGTGGTATGCCATTAAAACAATAAAGTCGATATTTACTCAATAAAGCATCACGAGTTTACATGTTAATAAAAAGGTTCGTACTTTTCCGTGAATAAACGTTATCCTTCCAAATAGGATACGATACCCGAAGCGGTTAGGAAATCAAATACTCAAAAATCACGTTTCCAGACTCAAAAAACATCACCAAATCAAACTGTCCTACTTCAAAATTTGCGATTGCTTCATTCCATAAGGGGAGGATTACTAATGCTACCCACCGTTTGCGGATTTGAAAGGGGATGAGCGGTAATATTCGTTAAACGTTTGTGCTTGTTACATCTCCTCCCCCTCCCATCTCGCCGATATCGCAACTTTTGCAGCCGCGGGGGAAGCAGAGACGGAAACCGAAGAGGATCGTAATGAGGACCTTCTACACCGGCGGCGGTGACATTTTAAGTCACTCGGGCGGAGGCGGAAAAAAATGGCAATCCGCCCGACTTATCGACACACGGGTCGCGCATTCCTGGCTGTGAGAGGCGGAGCAGGGACGGGCGAGTTGAGCAAGAGCAAGCAGAAACCCTTGAGAGAGAGAGAGAGAGAGAAAGGTGAAAAGAGGGAACGGAAGAAAGAGAGAGGGGGGGAGGACAAGGTTGGGAGGGAGGAGTGCAACGAGAGTGCGCTCGTGAAGAGCTTTGGCGAGGAAGGATAAGGAAGGAGGGGTGAGGGGTTTCTTTTTTATGAAAGGGCGGATGCATCGGGGTCGTTGGGTCGAGTTGGAGGGAAGGGCGGGGGTGGGGGTGAGAGGATCAGGGTTTGCGCGCACGTGTGTGTGTATGGATGTGTGGGAGGGGAGATACCTTGGAATAGGGCGAGGTTTGGATTGGAGGAATGTGGTACTGGGGGGAAGAGGGGGTAAGGTTATGTCGGGATGCACCAGCAGCAGGATTGGGTTAGCTGGCGGGGGTGGTTGTGGAGGGGTAAAGGGGTTTCCCCCATCCACTCCCTTCCCTCCTCCCACCCGTCTTCCAACACCGACAATCCTCCTCCCACCTCTCCGAGGAGGGTGCAGGAAGACTAAAGGATTGGCGGACCCGCTGGAATGGCGTTTCTGCTCTCAAATGTGAGCGCAGATAAAATTCTGCCGCGTTCGCATCGGCGTGGATTATACACGGCGCCAACTTGGACCGAGTTGACGCGTCCGCCGACAGAATCAGGGAGTGATTGTGCGGCCTGTTCCAAAATCTTGCATGTGAAATCGAGATGCGCCAATTACCCTCCATTGAAAAAGTTTTCCTTCACTTGTTGCCGCGTTCTCCCACCACCATAAAGCCATACTGGGTGCGATTGTGAAAAATTCATAGTATAGTTTCCTTGAATGCACAATTAAATAAAACTATTCCTTTTATTCATCAGACGACCATTATCCCAACTTATTTCCTGTTTGTTTCACCTCACGTACACGTTTGGTCCAGTGGACGCCACTCAGAGGATCTCCCGGATTACACCCGGCTATTTCCCATCCTTAAGAACCAAGTGGATATTGCAACATCAGTGTACCATGCCTCCTTAGAGTCAAGTATCCGTTGGCGTACAGTGATTGTTTCACTCATGGGGCAAATTTTCGCTAATACGTAGAGATTGGATGTCCTCTGGCCATTGTTGGCACTGCCAATCTCACGAATGCCAGCCCGCTACTAAGCCACCAGACTCCAGTGTCAGTTAAACAGCAACCAAGCAGAGCATGAACGCCCGTGATATTGCAACATACGATGTGTCGCTGAACAAAAATAAATTACGTGAATTGTGATTTACCGGTAAACGTTAAGATTTAAGTATGAATCAACCATGTAGCATTCCCAATCAATGCGTTTGCGATTTCGCCAATGGTGCTCGGTAATGGTGTTCATTAGGCATAAATCGGATTACGGTCTGAGAGGTATACCGGGAAATTAGTGTCTAATCCAGACATAAACAAAAAATAACGATTCTATGGAAGACTTAGTGTTAAAAACTATAAAGTTGAACCGATTTATCAAAAAAATAACACCAGCGGTAATCAGATTTGAAGAATTAACTGAAGCAGAAACGAAATTCAGAGCAGCCAAAGCCACAGGAAATCAGGAAGTGAAAATAATTCGAGATTTCCCATAGATCAAGTTTTGAGAGATAATTCCAAGAAAAGGCAGGAGATGCCGCAACAGTAACTTTTGACGGGGTCATCCACTAATATTCATTTCGGTGCAGCAATTTCAGAGTGTAAAAATCATTCGCTTTGACCGGGATTCGAACCTGGATCCCTGGATATCCGGGCGAGTGTTTTAGCAAGTTAAGCTATCGCTCTTAAACTCTGTTAAAAAAAATTTCAGAGAGAAGAGGAGCGTAACTGGCTAAAGCATTCGGCCGGACATCGTGGGATCCGGGTTTGAATCCCGATCAATGCGAAAGGCTATTACTCTCTAAAATTGTTGCATTAAGATAAATACATTGGATCTTTGGTATTTTATGATATCTCAATGAATTTTGATAGCTAATCGCTTAATTGAATTATTTTCACCAAATACTGGTACATTATTATCAGTATTTCAATCCTATGATTGGTTTACGGAAGCTACTAAATTATACTCTTATTAGAATGCAAGGTAAGGCTGCATATTCTAGGGATACTCATGTGGTGGTTTCCCGTTGTATTCCACGCAGTACTGCGGCCGATACCGTGAACTTCACTCTCGCCCGCAGCTGTGGCAGCTGATGCCGGGCCGACCCACTCGGTCTGCGGCACCAGTGCCTAATGGTGAAACTTCTGCCTTTCACCATGGGTTCAGAGTGGCTTTTCAGTAGGAGTCTCTTTTTCTCGTTATCTCGTTCCGACATACCGCTAACCAAATTTTTCTAAGCTGAAAAATATTTACCGGCGCGGGAACGAGTGACCTACGGCTCCACAGGCAGACACACTACCACTCGCCTCGTGTATTGGGACATGTGAATACAAAATTCTTTGAAACTTCTGCCTCAACATTAGGAAAACGTTCCATTTGAACGTTTTAAGGGCTATATGATTCAGCAAAACCATCTGGAATGAATTTCTAAGGGACGGCTGACGGTTTTTTTTATAAAACGTTCGAATATTTCCAAGGCCAACTCTCGCTTAATTTTCCCACAAAACCCCTCTTGCATTATCTATACCCGTTTCTATAAAGGTTGGTTCCTGAAAAATATGAGTGTAATTGGAGTGAATATAGCTTTCTGAAAGAAAGAGCTAGTGGTGTCCCTCAATTACTGACGAGACATTTCAAAATGACTATCTGTACAGTTTCTGTCTATAGGAGAAATTCGCGATTGTGGGAGGAACTTATTCGTAAAAAATTCGTTCTGAATGTGAATATATCTGTTCGACGATGCTAAAATAATAGCGAAAGAAGAAAAATACTTCCCGATGATAATTAGAGAGGCCATTGAAATCGTTAAAAGGCCAGACAACTTCAACAGAGAAGATGGATATCCGCTCCACAGTGCGTGGAGAAGAATTATTCCGTGCAAATATGAGGACGTTCCCTGATTGGCCGAAGAAATTTCCCGGTATTGGCGCCGGATTTTTCCTATATAAGACAACGAACTTCTTTCCATCCTTGACCTGTGGACGCCAGCAGGATAGCTGGCGGAACTGTTGTGAATTTAAACGACATACGCGGACGCAGCCCGAAAAATGGGGAAATCGTGAATAAATCTGCTATGAATGCGAACTAGGTAGCGTTTTGACTTTGGTAGCGGGGCACGATGCCTGAATGGAGGCATTTGTCGGGAAGAAGTAAAAGAGGAAAACTTCAGGAGAATAAGTTGGAAGGACCAGATAATGACAGGAGTCAAATATATTTAGAAATTAGCTGATAGAATAATCGATTGCGGAGGTATGGCAAGTAAATCATAAAGTTGATGAGCGTTGACGATGATAGTGAAGTAAATGAAAAGAAGTGAAACGAAATGGTGAAGTAAATGATAGTCAAACTAATGATGTGCAACCAAGTTTACTGAACTGCCGATTCAGAAATCCAAGTAGACTTTATAACTCAACAAAAATGTTGGAGTGTAACTTTAGGGATGAATTGAATAGTGTTGGTTTACAATACAGTCTCTTCTGTTTACGTGTTGTGAGGTCGTCTAGTGACGCGCTGTAAACTTTCGTGTGAAACTTTATCCGTGATGCGATCTGAATCGCAAAAGCTTGTGAATCCGAATGCATTCACTAAAATGCACATTCAACGGTACAATTAACTTGTTTACGATTCCACCTAAACATACTTTAAACACCCCGATTTTTAGAGAACTGTGGTTGCGTGTCAAGGCTCCCAAGATAAGCGCTTTACTACAGAGCATGGTGAAGGAAAATTTCGCAAGACTAAACATGAAGTAAGCATCCGTTATTGCTGTAGAATTGATGAAACTTTCGAAATTTCTAAATAGTGAAAACGGAATAATATATTTTATAATTAGTGCAAAGGGTAAATTAACATCAGATTACAGTGTAAGTATCCGTGTATTAATCATCCATTTAGTTACTTTTTTTAAATGTAATTTCTTTGGGTAAAAAAATCCGTTTTATCTACGTTTTTCCTGCTAATACCAGCTAATATGCTACACTCTAGCAATCCCTGTTGCCAAGCTCTCGCAATCTTTGTAAACTAAAACCGTTTCATGTATTATATTTTTTTAGTGGGTACTAAAGGGTATTTGCTGGAAAATCCCAATCAATAGGGTTTCAATTACGCTTCCAATATGAATAATACTCGGTTTTTAATGAAAATTACATTTAACGATTCTCAGGTTTCATGATTCGAGAATGATCTTTCATTTCTGAGTGACATTAAGTTTAGCTTCAACCGAATTCGGAAGTTGCATTTCCCAATAGAATCTCCTCCAATCGTCTCTTTGCGAAAATTTTCAAGGCATGTTATGGCACCTTTTGACTGGGTGAACTGATAACACAGGCCTACAAAAAAAAAATTTTTCTTGGTGCCGGGAATCTTTGTAATGATTTTAAGTATATTTGTAAAGCTGAATCTAAGTATGAAATCCGTTTTTATTTAACAGATCTACTTTTTTAGCTATGGCACATCTTACGATTAGTTGTTTTAATATTTGATATATTCCGGAAAATAATTTTCAAAGTTAAATAAATCTATATATATAATAATTTATAACCACTCTGCGGTGTTCCTTTTATTTTCAATAAACTGTCAATAAGTTTTATGTATATTTCTATATTGTAGGCCAATGAGATAATGATTAATATAATATTCCCATATCATCATGTAGAAGATTTTTTACGTAAGTAACAAAATATCTATATCTTGAAAACTATAGCTGATAGGAAAAAACTAGTGTCATAATTGGATTCAGCAACCCAATTGTTCTTTAAATCAGCATTAAAAGCTCCGGCACCAAAACCACTGTTGGCCTGTGTTATTAATATAATATTCCCATATCATCATGTAGAAGATTTTTTTACGTAAATAAAAACAAATCTATATCTTGAAAACTATAGCTGATAGGAAAAAAACTAGTGTCATAATTGGATTCAGCACCCCAATTGTTCTTTAAATCAGCATTAAAAGCTCCGGCACCAAAACCATTGTTAGCCTGTGTAATAATAGAGGATAATATATACAAAATATTTTGCAAAGTGGACTAAAAATTCTTACATCATTCTTATTAAAAATATCTCAGTCTTAAAAGTCATCTCTTAGTGCTTTCAACATCATGTATTATGAATTAGTAGGACTTATATCAGTAAAGCATAAGGTATTGTAGTAATAGGTGATTTCACTTAAGCAAATTTAACCATTGCGTGACGAAACGGCATTGAATGAAGATAACGATGTGGCTATGAAAATCACTACGGAAGAATGAAATAAGGCCGAAGGTCACCAGTTTGTCGCGGAAATAATGCTCTTGGAAGTTACGTACGATATATTTATCACTTGCGAAATAATCCATATGTCTATGGCAGTCACAGTCTATCCGACGCATTTCAACTGAATTGCTTTTTGAAAGGCTCGCTCCTTTTTCAACTCGCTCCTTTTTTTTGAAGATGTTTCACGAATTTGAAGACTTTCAGACACTTTTATAAATTGTTGGACGATAATATTCATGTTTCTTTTTCACCTGGAAGAATTATTAAATATGATGCAATGGAAAGTACAATTAGATTTTTATTTTTGTAGTCTGCTTGATTCGCATGCAATGCAAAAACTTTCTGTTTCCCTTTCTTTCATTTAAATGAAAGTTTGTCGAAAGATACCTCCGGACCAACTCTACGTGAACCACTATATGGATAGCGGAGATTTTGCTTGGCCCCCATCCAAACCTTTTTTTTTAACGCAAGTGGTTGCAGAAAATAATCCAAGCATTCATTCAATACTGCTCCGTGTGTTGGTAAAATGATTGGTCAAAGAATTGTCGGCGGTTGGTGCTGAGTTAGCAGTTTAAAGTCATTTGTTTTTTTTTTGCGCTCACAGTTTTTACATATTTTTTCGAAAACTCCTCAATTAATTGATGATTTCAGCTGGCTTATCTCATAATGCAACTGCGGAGGGAAACTGTGCACCACGAATAAATTGCTAGCTTGCATTTTCCGCTCCCCGCTTCGGCTGTGGAACTCCATAATTTGCGTGAACAGGCGACTATGCTGGTCATCCTTTCAGGCTTAAATGCGATATTTTTAATTTTTCTTTCCTGCTCTACTTTCAAAATTATACGGGGATAGTGATACTTTTGCCCATTTCTATCAAATCAAATACCGAAAATCAATAATATTATAGAACATAAATTATAGTAACTAGGTGATACCATAGCATTTCATTCAAAAGAAATTGTTTAGAAGGAAGTTAGAGAATAATCTCAAATAAGTAAGAACTTGATACAATGATGCTGTGTTGTTTTTGTCTATGAAGCTGATTTAAACCTTTGGGACTATGCTAATTGCTTACAATTCCAGAGGAAAGGGGATTAAAATGATATTGGAGTTGAAGAATTAGACCAAAAGGATCGGCAGAACCCCTATGATCCCTAATCTTTTTATTGAAATTCTTTCTAATTGCTACTATGACAAAGTTATTAGTTAACAAATATAAAAATAGTATATTAATGTGTACAAATTAATGCATTATGTTTATTGTTTTTGTTTATGTTTATGTACTTATTATTTTTAACTGAATGCATAACCGATGCCACTTTAAAGTAATTTATCAAATTAGAAGGCGAAATTGAAATTTATGCATTGCTACTTTGTCACTCCAGCGTGACAAAGTAAGCGTCAGGGACGGTTTGCGGGAATTCACATATAAAGTTCTGGCTGATTGAAACGGCTGACAATATAAACAGAGGGGCAAACTTTGAACGGAGAAATGACGACGAGGATGAAGGAGAAAAAACAAAAGAAGAGCAAATCAGACGAGCGTCATCATCTTTCGGAAATTCCATATACGGTTGGCTCCCCGCTGCCACATTTGCCACACTTGGATGCATCCCCACATGCATAGTCACGCGTCGAAATACGTGAGTTCATCACCAACGCGACCCCTTGAGGCGAGGACGTGCGGGTGGATTGCCGTGGATGGCAGGACGGATCAGAATGCCTGCGCACACACTGGAGGGGGAGGGGGGAGGAAGGTGAGCAAAAGGGTGGGTGTGGAGTTATGAAATAAGGGCGGGGGGGTTTGGTGGGACTGGAGTGGGGATGGGAACCGAGCGGAGGACGAAGTGATTGCGCCTCTTCGAGCCTTGAGAGCGGAACAGATTACTCGGGGAAAATACAACCTAAGCAGAGGCCTAACGCTGGCGCAATGGGCAAAGGGATGAAGTACGGCTAGGCTGGAAGGACGGTGTGCGGTTGGGGGCGTAATTAGAGGGCGGCTATATTGCTGCAGTTATGTGGCCTGGTTGGAGCAAGCATCAGAACGGAATTGAGGTCCAAGCGTCTAACATAACAGGACAAGTAATCTAATGCAAGCCATAACAATGCTTTTATTGACTACGGAAACTGGAATGCTGAACAGACGCCCCTGTAAGCACCATAACTGGTGCAGGGTGTTTTTTTAATCAATTGCTGGAAACTCTGATCTTAGAGAAAAGAGAGCATTTCATCCGAATCAACATCATCGTGGGTAAAAGATTTTTACCGACACACCATCATTAGGGCTCACATTTTACACTTATTTCCAAGTTGTTCCTTCTTCATATTTAACTTACAATAGAAGGATATTTTCCAGATATTGAAAAATGCTTTAGAAATTCAACAGGCGAGTCATGGTATAATGTAATTCCAATATTTTCATTTAAATATACAGAAGTTTAGTGCACGCATTTTTATTTCTTACCCTGTGGACTAGAGGACCAATTAAACACACCTGCTATTCACCAAAAGATACTTAACAATATATATATATATATATATATATATATATATATATATATATATATGCATATACACATTCAAAAAAAAACTCTATTATACATATACACATTCAAACACGAAATCCCGCCATACGTCGAACAAATATTACTCCACACATAGAAATAGATATAAGGTGATCGAATCCCGGATATGGAAATATTTTTACATTTGTGATTTGCTCAAATCCGCCTTCCCCACGTTTCCTGTGTTCGTATTTTATGTGTTTTCCAATCCCCTTTCCTTATATCTATTTCTAAGTGTGAAGTTATATATATATATATATATATATATATATATATATATATATATATATATATATATATATATATATATATATACACACACACCCATACGTACATGCATGAAACAATTGCAACGGGCTAAGGGTTAATCTTGAAAAAAGTCGTTTTTCAAAAAAATAGCCAGAGCACATGAACCACAGGTTTGAAAAGATAAATGATTAAGTCCAACGAAATTAATGAAATATGCACCAATGTAAAAGCTACAAAAATCGAAGAAAAGAAAACATTAATCTATAGTATATCCGAAAGGTCAGTGAGACGCATTAAATGATAAAATAATAGAAGTATTAATTTGTTATAAATTTAAAATTTTAAAAACTCTTTAGACTCAAAACTGCGAGATTTGCGTAGCTGGTAATTATGCACCTTCATTTCCTCGCGTTTCGAAACGGCATTAAATTTATCATACATCAATGCACAAACTTAATCTCGGTGTCCGTTTTCCGTGCTTGTTACAGTGAAATTAGTCTTCAGCTACCACACACATATGTTGACCGGGAAAAATGCTGATGAAAACGTAAGATTCGACGTTCTGCACGCGTATGACTGCGTACTTCCTCCAATAAAGTTCCCGCTTCGTGCTTTACAACCCTTCATAACTCCTCTAGAATATCTCCTTCCATACGCAAAATGAGGAGGGAGGGAGGAAGGAGAAGGTGCAGGGCCGAGATGCAGCAAGATTTCCACTGCGATTCGGTCAAGGTTTGCAACGTGGAAAATTGAGATAATCGTCCAAGAAAACCACGCAAATGCAAAAAAAACTACTATCTTGAAGTTGAGTTTTCGTACGGGGGGACTGATGCAAGTAATGAGACCGAGCGGTACTGGAATACGAAACAGTACAACGGATTGTAATCCGCGGAAGAGTCGCTTGACGTGACGATGAGTGGGATTGGCACAACTCGTCCGGCGCACATCTCATCGCGAAATGGCGTGCGATCCAAATGGATGCATGTGCGGAATGGAGGACTCCAGCGAAGAATAGAAGCTTAGAGGGAGCCAACCGGAGTGAAGAACCAAGCGGCGGCCATACGTTAAATCACCTTACTTGGCAATCACTCGGTCGCACATGATTATTAAGTATTTACATATGGTTTACAAGGTCAGGCATAGTTATCACGTGACCGTGCACGGTCATTTACCTCATGCATGGTGATTATGCGGTTATTATATGACCACACATGCTATAACGTGTCACACATGGCGGTTACGTGGTCATATATGGCAATTAGGTGGCCATGGTTATTACGTAGACATGCATAGTTATCATGTGATTACACACGATCGTGCATGGTTATTACATGAATATTCATATGTTCTGCAAAACCTGATTGATGCAATCATAGATACCACGAGTCTTCTCGAAACGGTTGCAAATAGGCAATACGTAATTGGAAACGTTCCGGGGTTGTGTGAGGCAGAATAAACAGAGGCTGGGTCCAATAAAAAAAAGAGGGGAACAGCCAACTTTTAATACTGGTAATAGGTGTGAAATTTGTAAAAGGTCTGGTGAAAGCTGAAATGAGATCGTATTGAGAAGAGTGAATGAGAAATTGGTTACTATAAGTTAAATTGAAATTTGAACTTTGTTGTGCTTTGAATCTAAACTTCTTGTACATATACCTCCTTTTCATTCTTTACTGGGAAATCATTTGGCATTGCATCCCCGACATGAGTAATGAAACAAAGAGACTGCTCGAATGACTATGCAGATCAGACCGCACATTTGTGGGCGATTCTGTACATACGAGTACGAGTATAATGGCTAGACTAAATTGGTAACCAAATATGGAGCGGAACGAACGAGGAAGGCGGGTACACTATTTACAATGGAAAAGAGGCTAAAATTGGCACAGCTTCAGATATAATACATCCATTAGGAACGTAAATCAGTGGAATATAGATGTTTGCGCGAGAAAAACAAACTAGTAATAGAGTCCAAATAAAGGAGAACTCTTTAGAAGAAGGCCTATCATTTAATATGATGGCTCCTTAGAAAATAATTGACGACTGCAGCCGATTGATCTTCAGATAGAATGACGGATGAAATGAAAAAGAGGATCTTCTTCGACATCAGCTGACGAATAGATGACGTCATAGAATTGGCGTATCCTGTATTATGGTAAGAAATAGATGGAATAGGTCGCACTGGGTCACTCTTATCCCGCAAAAGGAAAGGGAGAAAGTGAATAAAAAAGAGGGAATATACTTTCGCAAGGCCAAACTAGTTGACATTTGAGAGACATGAGCGGGAGAGAGAAGGGGAGTGTTCTCGAGAAGAGGGTGGAATAGAGGAGATAGGGGGTGATGGATAATAGCTGGGAGAGGAAGGGAAAAAGCCTTTCCACGCAACTGAGAGCGGGACGGCGAGCGCCAATTTCATTTCGGTTTAAAGAGAGGAGCGAGTTTGTCGGATACGAATTTCGCGGAGGAAGGAAGGGAGGGATATTTCACGGGAGCGCGCGGTCCGCGTGAGATAAAGATGATTGCCGGCACTGCAGCAGAGAAGGCGGTGAAGTGAGGGGATGGGGAAGAGAGAGAGAGAGACGGTGGTGGAGGAGAGGAGAGGTTTCCTCTCGCCAGCCGGCCAATCGCGAGGCGGCGCCGGAAAGCAGGACGTTTCGCGCGCGGAGGATATCATCTACCGAGGTGTGAAGTGTCGGGAACCCAATGTGAGCTCCTCTTCTCCCTCCCTCCCTCTCCCTCACAGACACGAAATCCTAGAAGGCAGCAGCAGGAGAGACGCTGATCTTATTTGCACGCCAATCTCTGGCTTCGATCTAACGTGACTCATAGATCATTTCATTAATTCAGTCGCTCAGACGGATTTAATAAGACGTCCACATCATCCTCGATTTTTTTATTTATTTACTTTCGGCTCGAATTTTTCTCCAAGATTTCCCCAGCTACTGGCAATTTCCGTTTCAAACCCTGACTAGAGGCGCATGTAATTAAAGGAGCATCCATGATTCAGAGAAAAATATAGGATTACTCTTGGTCTATGTAGAATGATTCAGGTATACTATCAATTGAAAGATGTATTTCATTCACACATTAATTAATCACTTTCAGAAGATATACGAGTTGTATGTTCTCAAGTTAAAATGAAATAAGTACTCGTATTCGCGAATTCAAAAAAAGTAATTTATCGCAACGCATAAACAAGTACTTAACTATCGGTTAATTAACCTCGTGTAATAGGGGTAAAAAGGGAAATAATTGGAGAACATAAGACATTTAAAAGTACTTTACTGCACCTCAAGTATACACCCCTAATCACCTTTCACAGTTTAAAACTTATCTTATGATAAATGAATAACACCTTAATTTGATTGCGATTCCCCAAAATGAACGGCATGAATGGAATTTATTCATGATAATTATTTCTGACGTCTATCTTAAGCGTTGAAATTATGATGTCTGAATATACTTACGATCGGTAAACTAAATAAATAGCGTGAAAAATACTCGGTGGGCTTGATCTCAAAATTTCTGGAAGTTTACAGAGGAGTACTGACATGTTACGATACGATCAAGTGTTTGATCTCTAATTTTATTTTATATTTTCCTAACTTTTTATAGACATGTTGACCATAGGACTCTCTACGATTTCTACGGAAAATTTTCGGTGATAAGGTATTGATTACTAGGTATAAATCGGTTCAATAAAATTAGCCCGTGAGGTGAGCATTTGAAAGAAAAATTTAGTGGTATAGCGAATGGAACTGACACTTGATTCAAAATGTTTGAATGATACACGTTTTGAGGGGGTTATTTCTAACTTTGCCCATCGAAATTAATCTTTTTGTTAAGAAAGTTGTTTTTTCATTATCGTCACATAGGAAGCCTGCCTTTTATCGTTAGGTTTTGAATAGTCAGGAAAAATCGTCCCTCAAAACTAAAATCTAGCTAGTTTTCTTGTCAATTATTTTCTATTTCTGCTCCTAACATTTTATTCCACTATTAATCTCAATGAAACCCAAAGCACATAATAAAACAATCCAACGACTTATTCAGAAAAATAACACTATATATATATATTATTATCTGTAATTATAATATATATATATAATTATATATACTATATATATAGATGATTTCTTCGAAGTAACACGGAAGTGTTGAATAAAAAACTTAGACAGTAACACACAGCACGAGAACACATAAAAAGAACACTCACAATAATATCTTGATAATTTCGACGGACTCGAACTCCGTCTTCTTCGGAAGATAAGATATGACTGAGTCATATCCTCTTGAGAAAGGTGGTTGGACCACCGAAAATTCGAGAACCAGTGAGTCCCTCTTTTGTGTGTTTTGGTTTCTGTGTTTGTTATGACTATTAGTGAATTTACATTATTGTACACGTTCGTGGGTTTTCCAAAAAAGTGACTATATATATATATATATATTTATATATATATATATATGTATAAATATATACATATATATATATATCCCCTATATCCTTGCATTCAATTAGTACGTCCTTTCCAAAGTGTTTGCTTTTTCTCGTTTTTTATCGATCAAGTCAATATTTTCAAGGAGCCAATACGAGTCAATGTGTCGTATATCTTAGAATGATAATTATCGTCGATCTGACGTGGCCAAGTGGCCAGGGATATGGCCAAATTGGACGATATAGTCGATGAATCTGTTGAAATTGCATTATTTCGATTAGACGACATCTACAATATTGTTAATATGAACATTACATGCAAGATTATGATGTTCTTTACATGGTAATATTCTCCATTTTGCAATACCTTTGACAATGTTAACATGAACAATATCGGCCAATTTGTAGATATTGCTGGACCTAATCGATATTTTAAATCAAACACGATGCACGGGAAAATTATTACTATGTCAATGTATCGTAGGAACTTTGATATTTATTTTCTTTCAAAGTTCGACAGTGATAAATGAATATCTCACAGCCCTTAACGTGCACATGTAGTGGATAGACCAGAGGCATAGACACAAACCATGAATATGTGTAGCAAGCTTAAATGTTTCAGTGTGCGCAATCGTGTGTTTGCTTGTCAATGTTTACTCAAGGTAACATGAACTCGCTTCATTTAAAAGTATACCTCGAAACTTGTGTGACATATAACGACAATAATTGATTTTTTCCATGAAACTGAAAGAATTTGGCTCTATTTAGCCTCTTCCTGGTCCTAGGCACAGGGAGTATTCATAAAATACCATATAAGTAATTTAAATGGATTTTATTCGACGATCACACGTAAGGATATATGCCATTAAATTTTGCATTAATGCTTGATGACTCCGTGGCATTTATCGATGAAAACATTCAGATAAAGCTTTACAGAGGAAATAGACATGATAATACTATTATACCTATAAAAAAATTTTCACCAATTTTTTAAAAATAATCAGCTGCAATTTTCAAAAATTCAGCTACCAGTATCAGAAAAGAATCTTTTGAGAGATCGAATTTTGTGGAAGATAATTTAGTGGCATTATTTTAATCCTCAGCCACTGCTGGAGTAAAATTTGCTAGATAATTTATGCTTTTGGTCAATGTAATAATTTAATTAATACTTAGAGCATTTCAGCAGAAAATTAGCAATTTTACTCTTGATTTCTACTTAAATTAGTAAAACATAGTGGAAAGATGAACTGAATGATACATTTTGATAACTAGAAATTCGTGATTGATATATTATTATTGTTAATTGTTAGTCTATCGTTTACGGTAGATTTTGGATAAAGACTGGATCTCGCTATATTTCTTATATTCATCTAATGAGACATATCCTGACACCCAACACTACATTAAATAGTTCTTCAAATTTGCATACCTTTTACCTACCGTCATTCCGTACAAAGTACCTATCTGGATGAAGTTTTCTCGGGTCTTCCACCGGGTCAGGGGTTCCATGTTGGCCGACGTTTCGATGCCCGACGATCGACGACTCGTGCATCGTCCTCAGGGTTGATGATCATCATCAACCCTGAGGACGATGCACGAGTCGGGCATCGAAACGTCGGCCAACATGGAACCCCTGACCCGGTGGAAGACCCGAGAAAACTTCATCCAGCAAATACGCCGGGAAAGCACCAGATCTTACTAAAGTACCTATCCATTTCCTACTCCGACATCGCCTTCTTAATGTCCTCTCCTCTAACATAGTCTTTAACATTCCATTCCCAATTGCAATGCTTCGCATCCTTTTACGACTAAACGTGTACACCATCTAAAACCTTCCACTATACAGCCATAGTAATCTTGCTTCAACGACCATGTTCCCGTGCCATAAAACACAACCCTCTAAATTAAAGATTTTAACGAGTCTTTCTTATCCTTAGCAAACAAAACAGCTACCATCAACTATATACTCCTTGCGAGAGCTTATTTGCCTAAAGAAATTATTCTTCTTACGTTCCTACTACATTTGACCATCTTGGTTTAAAACAATGCCAAGATGATATACTGTTCCTTCCACCTTCTCTAGTTTTTACCATCCTATTTCAACATTTATATTTCCCTAAAATTGGACGATGGTTGTTTTATTTGCAATGATTCTCATCCTGTATTTATCGAACTGATTTCCTAATGCGCTAGGAAATGATGGAACGTTATGAAAAATATTACTACAGGATCTGCTCCAAAAATATGTAGAATAATTTTTTCCGGCTAACGGCTGGAGTGAGGTAATTTGTGATGGGATAGATGATGGAAGATCTTTGAAAAGCAACGTGACCCAAGCCAGGTATCAGTGAGTCGTTACAGTGTGAGGATCGCTGCCGGATTCATCCCTTGCTCGAGGATCGCGTAACGAATTTATATGATACCACGTTCCATGGAGCAACGGTACGCGAACAAATTTTGTGTCAAGTTCGGAAAATCGGGTTTGATAATCATGTTAAGCATAGTCTCAAGAAATGGTTTTTCGATGGCATAAGAAAATGTCATCAATCAGGATAGACAGGAAATAGACGACGAAGCACACCCGTCCCCAACACAGTGTGACGAAAACGCGCTAAAAGTTTGAGAAATACTCGATTCCGAACGTCGTCGAGGTGCCAAAATATTATCAATAGAATGTGGAAACATTCTGAAAACCAGCGCATCATTACATTATTTCAGAAATTTTAGCCATGATAAAGTTGTGTGTCGAGATGGTCACCAAGGTACTGTCGGAAGATCAGAAAGCTGCTCATGTAAAAATCTCGCGTGATCTCTTGGACCGCTATGAAAGTGACCTACTACAGCCCTGATGTGACAACGCCGCGCTTCTTTTTGTTCCCAATAATAAAAAGGAGCTTGAAAGGCAGCCATTTTGGAACCCCTAGTCGTAACATCAACGAGGACGTAACGAGGTGCTTGGACGAATTACCGGTCGACACCTTCCAGGAATTGTAACCACGATTGGCATTTATCTGTCCATGTACATGGCGCTATTTTGAAGAATTTTAGTATTTTTTTTCTTTGATCTGCAATATAGTTTCTCCCGTATTTATTCCGCTCATTTTTTAGATAGACCTTTTAATTAATCATAGGTAATTTCAACTCAGATTTTCACATTCATCGCTGTGACCGTTTGCGCGTTCATTAATTTTAAACAAGAACGAATTACTATAAAATCGGGCGTTCGGTCAAGGGCTACATTTGATGGGATTAGTTGATTACGGCGTGCTCCTGAGCATAAAATTTTTTTGACAATAATGCTTCCTCCGGAATAATTGGAAAGAACAAGAAATCAATGAGCAAAGATATGGAGAAGGCCGAAATAATTTAGAGGCAGACCAGCACTAGAAAGTAAAGAAAAGAAATTAGAAAAGTCAATGTTTTTGGCATGGTAGGATGGAGAAAATTATGGTTCACTCCAGGTTCCTCATTTGCTGTGGAAAGCTTGTGAGTTAAAAGAATGTGAAATGAATACCAGATGCAAATTCATGAGAATGAAATGGAAATATTCATTGGAAGTGACGCTTGTTGAAGGATGAGTTAGATATAGAACATAGGTAATAGTGTTAAGGTTAAAGGGATAGAGAATGGTAAACAAGGATTATAGAGTTCGGTTATCCGATTACTAGAGCAAAGAGAATATGGGCAACTGTTTTCGAAATAACGAATGCGATTGAAAATACATGAGAAATCTATGTATTTTTATGAAATGTAAATTAAAAAAGAAGTGATAAAGTGATAGTGGATATATTTTTGAAAACTTTTCTGATCCACTGAAAGTTTTTTTCAAAGTAGCAGCATTTTAATTGTAAAAATCAACATTTTACGCAACATTGTCAGATTTTTTTTTGTTTATAAATGCTGAAAAGTAACAATCAAATAGGTATAAATATTAAAAACTTTAATTAAACATCAAGATTAACTACTTAGTACATCAAAAAACACGGTATTTGGAAGTAGAAATTGATATTACGTTGAAACAGACAGCATTTCTACGTTTTGCTATGACAGAAAATCATTGACAAATAACTACTACAATCAATTCCACAAATATTGATGTAAATTTATTTACCTGAATCCATCCAGATATTAAAAAACAATTAAAATCAAAAAAACTTTTGCCAAAAAAATCTCTTCTTTCAAATTCATCACAAAGTAAGGTACAACATTGACTGCGCTCGCTCTCTTCGGGGCCGCATTCTCTTTAAGGGACCAGCAAGTCAACATGTGTAGAGGGATGTGCTGTTTGAAGGGCCAGGTTTATTTGGAAATAACAGCCAGGGGAAACCGAAGGAGATTAACGTGTAATTATATTTGTTCCGGTGGACTTTATGCCGCGGTAGACTGAGAAAGGTAGAGGAGTGGATGGGAGAGAAAGGATCATTTGATGACCAAGTGTGGACCCAAAATTGTGTCATCGTTTGCAAGCCCTGGATATAAAGGTAAATGAGAGATTTGGTATGAGCAGCAAATCAGAGGAAGGATATTAGGAAAACTTAATTTGTACAGGCATGATTCTTACGTTTACACCACGAAAAATAGTAAATTATACACTTTAAGGTTAAAACTTGGATATTAAATGCAGAAAATTCCGTTATTTTTTCGTGTTATTTGTTTACTGTGAATATTTGAAAATGTTCTTCTGACAGTTGTCGATCAACATTCGAAAGGAGAATAATGATCAATAATTTCGGGTCAATTTCATAAGGAGTAGATTACAAATTTTGCCATCACGCTATTTGGCAAAGTTCTTTTGGCAATCCCACCATTCATTCAATCCGGTATGCGCAATAAAGAAAATATTCCCTGTCAGTATTCACTAGAGGTAAGTAAAGTGGAGAGTTCAACAAGAAACTCGAACGGGTTCGGGGAAAAAAGATTCGACGTGGGGCATACGTGATACGGCAAATGAACCTTGGGACCACCTAGCCAAACATTCCATTTTTGTCCTGTTTCCTCTTAACCTCATTTCAGATCCTCGATGAACCATCCCAAAGTCCTGGCGCATTGCCCAACCGATTCACGAATCCACCCAATAGATACCCCCCAGAATATCCATCAATATCATATTGTTTCTTTTTCAAACGGATTCATTGCTCTCAGGATTTTTTATTATTTTTTTAACGAAATGACAAATCCGATAAAAATAGTTTTATCTCTCTTGTTCGGCGAATCGATATCTATTGTTTTATTGAGTCGATCGAATATACTGCAAAACACTCTTGGTGAATGCTGAAATAACACCACTATATATTTTTAAAGATACATATAATTTAAATACTATGACAAACAGAGATAATCGTGAGTTTCGAATATCACACAAGGGCACGGATGTTTTTTCGCAATGTGAAAGGGTTCGCAACCCTCGGAAGCCATCGGAGTACCCTCAATTCAAAAATGGTCACGATTTCAGCAATATTTCACGTCATGACATTGAAAATACCAAACGGATGGATGAAATTGGGAGTCTCCATCGTGATATACGTGTGCCAACTACCGCTATTCAAATCTACATGACATGATGTAAATTTTAAAAGCACGATCACGATCCGCATAACTTTTTTCATAGTAGAAAAGGCTTGGCGGTCGGGAAACATTTTAGACAACTCGAAAAGTAGGTTTGCGGTGGTACGTATCTACGAGGTTTGTTATTACAGACACAATTCTATTAACGGCCGCAAATACAAATGAAGTAACTATTTCAGCTGATTATACAACCTTTGAGCGCAGTAAAATAACTAATTTTGCTCATCAAATGATGGCGATTGAACTCTGTAAATGAGGAAATGTTTACTAGTTTTAATAGACTTTTAGGTCCTCTAATGACGGAGACATGCTCACTTCATGATGTAAAAATATCACTAAACACCTATGCTTGGTTCTAAATTCAAACCATGAACTATAATTAGTTTGTGCATTCTACTATGAAAGCTGGATCGGTGAAATGTAAATACTATTAATGAACTTACTAATTCATAGACAGTTAATGAACTAGTATGGTTGTATCAAAATGTTATCATTGAATTGAATAGAAAATTGTGATCCTCTACCAGTGAATTAAAAATTAAGCAGTTCATGATTTCCTCTGAAGTTAATGCTTAATGAAAGTCATACGAGCCAAGTTTCCACAAGAGTTGCGTGAAAAGAAACTCCAACGTTGATTTTGATTGAAATTTTACGGAACCCACACTCAAACACGTAAGGGGAATAATTCAAAGGACACAAACTTTCCATTACAATTTTATGCGACTACCAAAGAGAGGTGAGCCAAAGACTTACGATTATATTTTTGTTTTTGAAAAAGTGGTGATTCCGTGTGGGACGGATGCCTGCAAATTAGAGCGTATTTCTGTCTCACGATTGGTTAGCACCGAAAATTAAAAACATATTATTAATTAAATTTATAACTTTGATGACTCCGGATGACTCCGTTAAAAGTTGCTGCCGCGGCATCTCCCGCAGTTTCTCAAAATTTAATCGGTAGGTTTTGGAGAGTCTCTAAAAATTGTTGCGAATTGACTTTCCTCAAAAATAAATTCTAGCGAGTTTTCTTGGCAATCATTGTCTATTTCTGTTCCTAACATTTTATTCCACCAATAACCTCACTGAAGCCCATTTTTGCATTTCTTACTCCCTTGCTAGGCAAATATTCTTCCCTCTATCACATTCCTGGGAAGCCCTACTCCCCTTTCTTTCATCTTCGAATGTCACCGAGAAACTTGCTCTCTTCCCCAAAGAACGTAGAACTTTGCAATTTTTATCTGACCCTCTTACAACCTGCTTTTTCCATTATTTTCTCGATTCTTTTTGTCTTTGAACAAGTGCTGATACCATGTGAGACGAATGCCTGCAAATTAGAGCGTATTTCTGTCTCACGATTGGTTTGCACTGAAAATTTTAAACATATTTATTCCTCCCCATCTTTCATGTCTCTCGGTTTTATATTTCGGGCCACAAAATCGCTTCAAATGTGTGCTACAAGGCATAAATTAAATATATAACTGAAAATACTGTCAAACGCATGAATTTAGCCACCAAAACAAAAAAATTTTTTTCAGATCTTTTCGAAACCCCTCCTCAGGATCGTCATCTGAACAAGCAGAAAGATAAGAGTCGCGATGTGACGACCATTATTTAGCATCAGAGAAAAAACTCATTCATGTGACATTATTATGGATTAACCTAGAACTGGTTAAATTAGTTATTATGTCACAGGTTTTAGCATAAATAGTAATACAATAAGAGAAAACTGTAATATATGCTGGCTTTAAAAATCATCACACGTGGACTAAGATGGTCATAATCCATGTTTAATGGACTTGATAATAATAATAGGGTGGAATGGAAGGAGGCAGAATGTATGCGGAATCGAGAGATTTATTGTAGTGCCTAATTCTTCAAGGTTAAGGAATGTGTAGGTGCTTAGTTTGCGCCTATCTAAAACCAACCTTAAATATTAGACTACTAAATAATAACACTATGATTTCAAAGAAATTGAAATGAATTCACTCGTATTCACATATAAACTCTCTATAATTAGTAATGTTTTTCCATCTTACTCAGATAACTAATTCATTTTTCAGTCAAGCACTAAAGACTCCCTAGGCTAGTTTTAATGTGTGCTTGGGATACGTATGTACACTATAAAAACGACGAAAAATTATAGAAAGGTATCCATTGAATGTAAAATGGTGACCTATAGCTTTTATGCTCATGGCGAGAAAACACTCTGCGAATATAATGCATAAATACCCATTTTTGGAAATATCAATCAGGAAAAGCTCTAGATATATTTGCCGAAAGCACTCCGGTAAATGTCATCTGATTTAAATCCCATGGCCTCAATGACCCCTCATTTATTTTAATGGTGTGTATTGCTATCTAAAAATTTAAAGGCAAAACAGATAGCCGCCTAAGTAAAAGACGACGATTGTCCACGTCCATTTAAATGTACGCATACACCTGACAGAGCTACGTGAAACCTATGGGAGACGCTTTAAGCAAAGGATTCAATCGCACAACAGGGAAAAAAAAACATTGGAAACGCTAAATGGACAGCCTTATATATTTTATTCCCCTCCTGAAAAGAGAATGAGTCCTAAAAGCTGTTGGAAAGAGAGGAGTGACGGGAGAAGGGGGGGGTGACACTGAGTGCAATTAAAAATTCAAAACGGAAATGGAGGTCATGACGGCGAGAAGATTTTTAAATAAAACACAACAGAAGCCACATCCATCATAGCGACGCCTAACCAAAGGGTTTGGCATGAAAGATTAATGGATTGTCTGCGAAGCGACTGAAAAAAAAAGAGACACAGCCAAGCGATAGCGGTGTTCCTTTCAACGGTATCCCACGCGAGAATTTGAGAATTAATCCGATTTGCTTATCATTTGCGGGGCTTGAATTGATTCTCATATTTCCTTGAAAATTAGCTTAAGTTTTCCCAGCTGCTCCATCGTTTGAATTTTTTCAAAACATACGTTTACGCTCGAGGAATTCCTGGAAAATGAGACGTGCCAAATGTTGATCGTTTCTCGAAACTTGATAAATTTCAATTCAATTGTGCGCGAATATTGACGATCCGGTGGCTTAAAACAAATGCGTGCTATCTTATCGAACCTGGCGCATGTAGAGTTTAAGCCCGACCAAATCGGTCGATATTAACTTCACAAAGGCAGTTATTGAAATGTGTCGTAGTTATCATTTGAAATGACCAAAAGGGTGATATGGAATATTTTGGAAGAGTACAGGACACCTTAACTATTTAAAAATAGTATTTGTTCTACATTATAAGAAAGTGATAACTCTTCACATTCTGTTTTGAACATACTGGTTAACATACTGAAATTACGTGGAAACTACAATTTATATTTTGGCGTAACCTTTTATAACAAATTGCATGGTTGTTGCAAAAGTTGTCTATATGACGTATATATTGATGAGTCACGAAGCAGTGACAACTGGATCTTTTTAAAGTTGAGAGGGGCGCTTTTGGATGTTGATTTTTATTCGAAAATGCTAATTCACATTTTGCGAGGTTAGCTTTACTTTACCATAATAATGTCTGTCCAGCAAATATCACCCAGCTTACCTTTACGTTTTGGCTGAAAAATTTGAGCCAGATGTGATAGTTTTGGTAAAATGGAGAGCAGAAAACAATCATGATATTGATTCTGAGTACATAGTTTATCGAAAGACATTGTAAACGGCCGGCAATCTGTTGGACGCTAACTCGGATTTTGGAAAAATGGAAAGGAGAATTTCCTGTTTAACAAAATAACGATTGGAGAGGAAGCAAGGAAATATTTTTATTGAGAAATGGCCAAAGTGGAAATGCGTTTGAAAATAAGGCCATCGTGGGACACACACGTTATCCAATGTTGATAAAATCAACACCCATACAACGGCCGTTTAGGAGGATATTTTCCATAATATGGGCGAGTTGATGAGCCGTTGAAGTTAAGGAGATGGCTCCAAATCGCTTTGGGATTCAAAGGGGAAAGAACAGCGTTTTAAGGCGCGTTAATATTTTTCTTTAGATTAATGTGAATAGAAAACGTATATAAAATGAGATAAACGTTTGGTTTGGAAATAGAGGGAAATTTTTTGCGATTTCTAAATTCTTTCCTGTTCGATTTTGGAAACCATAATTTTCATGGTACGTCAGATCGTATATTCAAATCGGTTAAGATGGGTTATCACTGAAGGTGAGGCAAAAGTTTATCAAGTGGGGAAGAAGAAACATAATGGCGTCGGAGACTTCTATTTTGAATATATCTATTTCTATCTATCTATTTCTTCTATTTTGTATATTATCTGAACCGAAGGATAGTTAGGACTTAGCGGAAATTGACTTGCGACTAACTGCAATCTTCTTTTTCGTGATATAGTATTGGGTTGATGATAAAGACGTCCTGTAAGTCGTCTGCACGAAGGTCTTACCGGGTAAGTGGGAGGAAAAACTAAAATATTGTGACTTTTTTCTTCTAATAATTCTGAAGAGTTAATTACCATAAGCCTTCGATTTGGAAAAATTTTGCACCCTAATGCAAGCCATACCGTTTTACATGAACACCGTTAATTGGAAATGCCAAAAAATCATACCCTAAGTACTCGGAGGTTCGGTTTAGAGATGTAAGCGAAAATCACGCTGCAAATTCTGATTGACGAGGGAATTAACACATTGATAAATGCAGGACACACGTTTCCGCTCTATTTCCTGACAACTATGCCAATTCTTTAATAGAACTGTCATATCGTCTACCAATTGTGAAAATCATTTAATGACCCACCATCATCGAAAGCACGATTAAAGAGCAGATGGAAAACATATTGTATAAATTATAACGAATAGACTCGAATTAAATCAATCGCTTTAAATAATTGAGGACCCAAGGAAAAAAATTGATGAACGATGCATGCGTGAAATTAACTTGATTTATCAATAATTAAACACATTTAACCGTAATTTTACATTAAAATGATGTCAAACAGAAAATTTGTAATGCGTATTCTTTCTAAGAAAATAGCACGTATTTAGTATAGCATGAAATTTTGGCACAAAAGGTTTTCACAATAATGCTTCTTTTATTTGCAGAGTGACCAGCTGTAATTGACACGAACGTGGCTAGAAATGAAATATTTGGTGCATAAAGCATCTCACTCAAACAAAAAAAATCCACCATAGCCTTATACGTACTGTCATCATCATACTTCCCTTTGGCTTTGTATGCACGTACTTCCGTGGGCAATACAAATTTCTATCTTTGCCATCAATTATTTTGCCGCATCGTTGTTTGGTGGTTTTATGCCTAATTTTTTTTTAGCGGTAGCGTTATTTTAATTTCGCAACCTTGTGAGAGCTTTTGATGCGCTCCTATCTATGGAAATTTCTTCCTTTCTGGATGACGGCTTTTTTCAACGGAGTTTCTTTGTCTCCGCGATGTGGTCGGAATGCTCCTGCAATGACGGCGCACTGGGGGGATGAGAAAGAGAGATTATGGCTTCCCTATCCATGTTACCTGCTACGTACCGCACCTCTATGTCCCCTATAACCTTCCAGCACCATTGCGAGTGCACATTCTCTCTAGGAACTATTATAATAATTAGTTTGTTCCAGGTGAAAAAGCAGTGGCTTGACCCGTAACGTAATTGCATACTTACACGGTTGGAAAATATAAAGGGGAGGTTTGCCGTCCCGTGCAGGCAAAATTCTGAGTGTAATTAATTCACACGGGCTAATTCCGCACGAAGTTTTTTTTCCGCTTCGAGCGAACTCAGCTGCTGAGGCGGGCAACGCCCAAGCGTGTTCGCTTGCTATTTATCAATGCACGTTGGCGCCAAATGTGCCGCTTCCGACCCCCGAGGACACACACATGATCGTATTTCTCCTGCGAGGTGGAAGATTTAAAACAGATGGAAACTTTTCCTTCGGGAAACGATTTCATTCCTGCCGCCAAAATTGGAAACTGCTATTCCTGCCACCAAAAAAAAACTAATCGGAATAAATCCACAACAGCGATGAATATGAGTTTTTCGCGATAATTCTTTGTCCTAATATTTACAGTAGCCTATCGGTTCAGGGTAGATTTTTGATAAAAACTGGCACCACACACCACCGTATAACTAACATAACACAAAATATCCTTAAATTCCATATTGCTATAATTTGTCTTTAGCTCTGCACAATTTCTGCTTCCTTTAATTCCAATTGTACCAATTGCTTCAATGCCAATTCACATCATTACCGTATCTCACCTTTAAAGAATTCTCCTCTTTGATAACGCTTTCAGCATAACATGGTCTCTCAGTAACTTGAGCATCCATTTGTCCTACTTTGTTCACATTTCTCCCAAACTCCATTTCTCTTCCCCTACCATGCACGCAACTTCACCGAAGGTTTTCATTTCCGTTTCTCTTACTTTTCCCACGCACGATTTCCGAAAGCCTTCGATCGACACGTATCCTTTTGCCTCAACTACCATTTTCGAGTCATAGAAAATCACGATTCATGTTAAAGTTTTCACTAGTCTTTTCATTACGCTTTTCCTCAAGGTGCCTGGCTTCTGTCTCTTTGTAAACACTTCCTTACCTAACACAATTCTTTTTATGCCCCTTCCACCCTGCCCACACTCCTCCAAAACAATTTGCTAATAGCAGAACTGTTATACCATTTTATTTTATGCCCTCCGACTTTAATGCTATTTGATATAATAATACATTATTTATAATATGCATAAATCAATTAATTTTATGTATTTGTTAAAAATATTAATGAGCAAACAATAAGTTTTAATTCACTATCGAAAATATATATCATAAATACCTTACTTCTTGAGAATTTTACTAACTTTGTTTCCTTATGATTAACGCCATTCCATGCATTCCACCCTGGTTCTGTGACTAACGACAATAACACTTTGTCTTACTCGCTAAGTACCGCCCGGTATCCTGATGCTAATTTGAAGAGCTCACCAACTTCATTCAGTCTATCTCATGTCTCCACTCCGATCACATTTGAGTGTATGAAATGAACAGATTATAAATGGACATCCCTGACTTACTTCCTTCCTGGCATTGCTCATATTGACTCTCTTATTCGCCTCAACCGTGCATTCTGAAGTTATCCATCATTTTATCCTGCTCCTACCTTCCGCAGAATGTTCGCGAAATTTTTCCCAGTTCACTTCCTTAAAAAAGTCTTCATCTACTCCGAAAAAGTTAAAAAAAAGGTCTATCTTGTCAATTGTAGAAATATGTCTGAGAAAACCTATCAAAGTTGGAATATTTTCTTTTTCGTCAGATTAAAACAATCTTCATGGACATTTCTGTGAAAGATTAAGCAATACATAAGTCTAATTAATATTCTACTGTATTTTTATTATAATAAAACGACACCTATATCATCTTTACCCAGAGGAAGAGTGTAAAACATCTAGGAACAAAGGCTTTTGGGTTGTGTTTAAGAGTTAAACGACCTTTCATAGGCTATAAACCTACTTAGTCATTCAAGAAATGCCATGTTGTGAATCATTAGCGCCACGTTTCACAAGTTCAGTCAGTTTTGTGAAATACTCATAGTTTAAGGATTATATTTAAGTTCAACGATTTATTAATGTAAATCAAGGTTTTATGGTCTTAATAGTTTTAGAAACGCTTTACAATGAGATTAAAGCTGAATTTGTAATTTATTCTCGGAATAATTTCTTGAAGAATAAAGAGCAGATGCCTTTCATTGTCAATGCAACCTTATCCCGGTTATCTCGGTGTTGTAGGTAGTATATTGAAAACATGGTCTTTAAGAATTGTGGCGTGGAAGATGAAAATGCAATAGTACACATTTTATTAAATAAAATTGAATTGATGCGTCATAATGAATAAAGCAAATGCTTATTCAAATCATGATAGAATGAAAAACTTACCCTGAAGGGGATGAAAGTGTGTTGATTTGCATATCGGGCAATTTTTTACCCAGAGGTCTTCAAACCTGTAATAGTTCCAACCCAACTCCCCATTATCTTTTCCAATTGGCTAACTTAGTCCTCTTTTCATAATTTGGAACTTTCAAACTTTTAACTTTTCATGCTGTTATTTATTTTATGTCTTCTCCAGTTTTTTCAATGTCATTTTTATTTTACAATGTAGAAGTAAGAAGTCATTGCATGAGCGAAAGTTTTAAGTACGTCAATCATGAAATAAGCTTCGCATTTACTACGGCAAAATAATTTCGATAATCTCCATCCATAATAATTTAGTTTAACCATTCATATATGTTTTTTATCTGGAATAGCCGTTCGTTAGATCCTATTCCGTTAGGCGAAAGGAAATACTAAACGTGAACGGACAGGGCGGCGAGAGGCATCAAGTCATTCGAGGCCAATCAATTGAAATTCCATTGTATTGAGCATTCAAGTGAGTAAAAAGGAACCTGTGTTTTGTTTCATTTCCTGCTTCTCTCTGACCAGATGTCCGAATTTCCACTGCTGCCAGACTCGGATGCATCTCCATGAGAACGTTTTGCAGCCGACTTTCAGTCTACCATGCCCTCTTACTGTCCTTTCGCGGGGATGAAAGGCAGTATGCAACATTTTTCTCGACTGCTCTAACACCTTTGTCGTGAATCTCCGTTTGTCCTTTGCGAAGGTGAAGTTTGGACATCCCTTACACAGCGTGAAAAATGGAGGGCATCGCAATGCATCAGGGGCGTATCACAATGTAAATCGGAGCAATGACTGCGCCAGGAACTCTCACGCCTTACAGGCGGGGAATGTTTTGGCATCCCTATGAGACATCCACATTCGTCTTCCTTGCACACTGGAAATGCCTTTTTCCACTGAGGAATTTTCCTGTCCGAGCCTTTCGATTAATCTCCTCCCTCTGGTGTTTATTTTTAATTCCCCTCTTTACAATGGTATGAATCTACAACGAGTATAATTAATTCTAAGCCTTGAGACGTTTTGCGTTTTTATTATTCTAATTTGACATCCCTCGACTAAATTTCTAAAATACCTTCTGTACTCTTTCTCCTCAATGGGATTAATCGCTACATTTAAACTACATCTATGCGTAGTGAAGAACAAACAGTGGTATTAATTACGTTATGAATATCTTGTAGTTCTTGAATACTTTTTAATGTTACTCGATGATTTTGATAGCATAATAATCATATTCATGGTCATTTATGTTTTCAAATTTATGTCGGTGTTGTAACATTAAATCCATGTACTTATTTACGCGTGTGCACTACATTTCATCACACTGATAATAAAGACTATTTATGTTGATCCTCTTTCAGTCAAAGTAATATCATTTAACATTTATTATATTTGGACTTGATAAATAACCATCAAAATCATCTTTTGTTGAAATTCCATCTTCATCTTTACGGAAGAATTTCATGTTTGGCACCATTAGGCGCATTTATTTTATTAAAATGAAAGTGAAGCAACAAAAACAAAACTTTTTCTTAGGGATTAAGCCTTCGTATCGCATTCCAGGCATCTGCGAGCCAAATGGTGAATGGCTCGGCCATTTATTACGCGGTAAAGCAATTACGGACTTGCGACTTCGAATTAACAGTTGCCAACCGTTCTCTCGTTCTTTCTATCATGCGAGGAGAGATTCCCTGTCGTCATAGGAAAGCGATCCATTTCTCAACAGGCGAGTCTAGAGCCCGCAGGTCTCATGACTAGAGGAATGCTTTCATGTGCTCCTCCTCCTCGGGAAGTTTAAACTTTTGCAATTTGACCCCGAGATAGGAGAACTACTGGACGGGAACGGGACTAAGGGAGTAGGGTTTACAAAAAAAATCAAACAGGCAAAAAAATCAGTTTTAAGCATAAAATCGCATTTAAATGTAAATACTTGCATGCTTTTTTTGGACAGAATAATGTCTATAAATCGGGTCAATAATATAAATTCAGAAAATAACACAATCCCTCATATCCTCCCTCAAACTCTATGGCCAAACATTTAAAATTAATTAATTTGCTGTAGAATTTACAAAAATGTCTCAATATATTTTTCACTGCACATCTATCAATGCCTTTACCTTTCTGAAAAATTGGCTAAAACGTTTACCATCCACATTATGTTGGTGTTTGTCATATTTATTTTTCATTTTTATTAATTGATATTATCTAATAGCGCGACCTTTGACGTACCAATTTCAAATTTTTATAATTGGAATGAAGATGCATGGGTCATAGGCCAAAAATTAATTAAGCAGAAAAGCATATTAAACCATGGAAAACTTCTTAAGTGATGGATTCATTTTCTGCAGTGTGAGACTATTGCTTATAATTAAATGCCGGAGTTTTAATGCACTCGTGAAAGAAGGTGGTTTCATCTGTGGACTCTAGGATAATGTATCATTCCCAGTTTAGCATAAACTCATTAATTACCGTGTCGTTCAATAATGATGTGACGAATTTTTCACCTTCCATATCGCTTATCTTGAGTTTGAAACTAAATTATAAATTTTAATTGGCTTTAAAGAGACTGAAACAATTTCTTTTGATCTAATTACAAACAAAAGAGAACGCGGGGAAAATTGGAATGTTGGGATAGATATAGTAGACCCATGGACTGCAACTTTAACGTGAGAAGTTATTCCAGTGGCGCTAGTTTCCAGTCCAGTGGCACACGAAATTACGGGTTAATCCTATGACAGGTGTGACTGCACATTTAAACGTATTTGCAGAGATTAATCCGCCTTCAGTTCGCGCAGAATGACGCGCCTACGTTGTTCAATGGGGAGAAGGTTGGAGGTGGACGAATAATTAGAAAGATAAAAAGACTAGTAATGATTGAAAACTAGAGGGCATTCGGATCATAAGAAGTGGAAGAATGCATTTCATCATTCTACTTGGTTTCCACGAAATTAAAATATTTTTTTTAAACTTTCAAAGCGTTTTTTTTAGGTTTTAATTAAATGTGTCGCATTAAATCAAAGAAATTGATTGAAATAAAAGTTTCGCAATGCAAAAAATAAGATAAATAGTGCTGCATCACTGAAATAAGAATGACGCATTGTTCAGGTCATTTGAGGCAGATGGAATTGGAAGTTTTAGAGTGATTAAATGGAAAAAAAAGTCGATGAAAATTCTTAATCCATTCCTTTGTGATAATTTTAAATATATTCAGTAATCACTTAACTGGTCCACATTATACGCGTATTAGGCAGTTTATTCAAAGAGAGAAAAAAGCAGGAATTTCACAACACCGAAGGCATTTTACAAAATAAAATATTTTTTTTTTCTACTTTAATATGTTGGAATATCTTTAAATTTTACATTTTTATTCGCTAAAAAATTAATTTCGTAGATTACCGATCACGCGAATTTGAATCAGATATGCAGGATACGTGCAGATAACCATCGCAGATATCATCAAGAAAAGTAGAAATGGTACAAAAAATTCTTACAGAGAGATCGCAAAGTTTTCCGTTCTCCATAAGTTATACGACTTCGCTAAATTTAGACTATTGTGATCATATTTTGGGATAAGGGGTATCCCCGCCTTTTAATATACGCTTCATGAAACGTGTGTCGTAATATGCTAATTTCAGGATCAAAGAAATTGCACCAATTATTTTTACGACGGAGAATGCAGATTCCTCTGCTCTTTCTCAGTTGTTCGAGGAACATCGGTCCAAGGGTTCCTTTACAGTGGAATAACGCCCCTTTGCTCCAGTGTAAATTTGTTTGTTCAACGATCAACGGTCTCTTCCCGGAAATTTGTACCCTGATTACATTTGCTAATTATGCACGTCCCCTTGCATTAATTCTGTTATCAAGTATGGGTAAATCTACTAGTATTTCTATACACTTCCTTCCTTTTCTCTATGATCTAGATATAAATACCAATATTCCCTTCTTATAAATAGTCCAAGAGATTATAAAAAAATGTAGTTTCCTCCCTTCTTCCCAGTTATAAACTTGAAAAGGAGTATATACTGCAGTAAAGACGGTGGAGGGGCTTTCTTTGAGACATACTCCCGCAAAGTAAGTTAATTAGCAGTGTATCTACTGGAAAGCTCTTTATGTGAGAAAAAACGTCAATAAAATACTTATGTAAGATAAAATATCATATTTTATAAGTAGGCACCGATCCACGCAATTAACTTGTGAAAGTTATATACATTATTGACGTTCTCGTGGCATAAAGAACTCTAATTTCAAAATATTTGAAAGTAGCATCTGAAATCAATCGAGGAGGTTCGTAGGGTCTTCTCTCTTCCATGTCCATATCAATAATATTAATTAAAAAGTAATAAAGAACAAGAAGCACTTTGATTTTGAAACGATCACTGGCTAAAACCTAACGAGCCATAAATAAAATGAAATCATTTTACCTGCAGACTGTCTCGTAGACAGAAGTCACGGGAGTATCTTTGAGTGGTAACCTAACCCGTTCATCACTCAAATATTTCAGTTGCCGACTTAAAGAAGCCGCTATTTGTGAAACTTATTACTGAAAAAATAGGGATTAAGACATTATTCGTCATCCAACCACAGCTCCTGTTATTAAAAGAATAATTTGGAACCACCTCTGAAAAATTGATTCAAGAAAGAAATTAAACACAGAATGTTGTCCCAGTTATTGACAAATGGAAATTATATAAGCCTCCAAATAGCCCTAAGTTAAACAGTGTAACCGCCCTTCTGTCATTTATATAAAAAAAAGAGATTTTTGGAATATATTATTCAAGGATACAGAATTGATCCGCAAAATTCACGATGATTGCACACGAATTATATTTACGTTTCGACGGCACGGCCGTGCCGTCGAAACGTAAATATCTACTGTAAGTGTCCTTCTTTTATGTTTCTGTGTGTTTAATATTTATTAACCTAGTGTTTGTGTGTTTATATATATATATATATATATATATAATGAATGAATGAATATATATATATATATATATATATATATATATATATATATATTCATTCAAATTGAAAAATAGAGATAAGGAAAATGGTAAAGGAACACATATAAAGGACGAACACAACAGAGGTGGGGATGGCGGATGTGAGCAGATCACGAATGTAAAAATATTTTCCTCGACCGGGACTTGAACACCGGATCTCTCCACTTGCCGGGCGGATGCTCTAAACCACCTGAGCTATCGAGGAAGAGTACTTTTACATTGAAATCTGCGATCTTATAAAGCGCCAAAGTGCTCCGAATCATTACCCAGAAGATGGCGTTAGGGAGCTGTTACACCCACCAAAGGAGAAATTGACAAGCACAAGAGGAGAATGGACAGTAGGTTAGCAAGCATTCAACATCATAAAGGATAGGAACGGTGCGTTTCATGGCACGCATAGCCAGAAGAAGAGACGAGCCACATTGGCCAAATACACATTCAAACACGAAATACCGCCGTAACACAGAAGTGTTGAATGAAAAACTATGGACCGTGACAGCAAAAAAGAGAAACACTCACAGTTCTTGATAATTTCGTCGGAATTGCGCTCCGTCTTCGTCAGAAGATGCGGCACGGCTCAGTTAAATATATATATATATATATATATATATATATATATATATATATATATATACACACGTGTATATAATGAAAATGAACTAGTCGACACAAACACAGAAACAGAAACACACAAAAGAGGGACTCACTGGGTCTCGAATTTTCAGTGGTACAATCACCTTTCTCAAGAGGAGTCAGGAACAGAACCTGACTGAGTTCTGTTCCTAACTCCTAACTAACTGAGAAAAGTGATTGCAACACCGAAAAATCGAGACCCAGCGAGTCCCTCTTTTGTGTGCTTCTGTTTCTGTGTTTGTGTCGACTAGTCCATTTACATTATTGTGAACGTCCGTGGGATTTTCAAAAAAGTGACAAAAGCGTTATATATATATATATATATATAAATGTATGCATATTATGTGTCATCCGTTCTACAAAATATAACCTAGCACATTATACCACATGGTTCCTTGCAGCTTCTCGCAACAATTTGTGCAGGCTAAGAGAAAGGTAGAAATCGCACCAAATATTAAATGGGCCAGGACGTTCCTGCTTTCACATTTCTCGCACCCCTGGCATTGCCTATGGGTCGCTCTGTTTAATTAAATCTGCTCTTATTCTGCGACGCAGAGCTCTAATGAGTTGTCATACTGCATGTGCGTACTTGTATTTTTTCTCTAGGTCCAGGAGGCGATTATTATTCTGATCTCCAATTCGAAAATTATTTCAAATGAAATGAATGTTTCTCAGACGCTCAGCAGCTGATTCTGATACCAAAACGATTTTGTAGACACGAGTTTCTGTAGAACGTTTGAGGGAACCGAGTATAATTAAGGAGACAGGTACTCGCCACTTGGTGCACTAACACTACTCCCATTTATCTTTCAATATTCAAATTAATGAGTTAAGGGTAAACAAAACATAAGAACAGCCACCATGTACGAGTAGTTTCTTCACAGAGTAAAGGGAAAATAAAACCGTATCTAGCTGGCTTTCTCAGGAATAGGAATCAACGTACGTAACATTTTCAAACTTTGGAGCACAAACATAAATATTATTTCGCCATATAAGGGCGGACATTCTTGGTGGTAGGTTAGTTACGGTGGTTTCTTCACCCACATCTATCCCCATCCAGTTGTGTCATCTCTTCTACGAAATATTCCACCAATTGCTTTGCTTCCCTGAGGCCGTGGACGGAGAGGAAATTACAACGGAATTTGCTACAGCGGTGCGAAGGGGCGTCCTACCCTGCGACTGTGGCTGACGAGGGGACGTGCCGGAGAAGATGACTGGGGTTACAAAGGGTGAGGGAGGAGAGGAGTCGGAAGGAATGCTTGGAGGGAAGAAGGGCCTTTAAAGGGTTGTAACTCTCAGCGTTCATGGTATGATTACTTTTCAAAGTTTTGTCATCTTAAGGGACAAAAATAAATTCCTTTTATTTGATAATCAACTTACATTCAATTGCTGGCGATTTCACTCTCCTCTACTGTAAGTTGCGGCTTTCCGAAAAAAATTGTTCTATCAATCCGTGTTCACTTTCTTTCACTGGGTAAATTATACAAAAGGTCTTCCCTTTTCTCATATTTTTATTTTTTTTTTAGCTTTTTAGCCAAATAAAATTCAGGGCCCCCACTAAGCAAAGTGAATAGCCTGACCAACCTAGGTTTGTCAGGCTGAAGATGGTTTTTACCACCATTTCATAAAAAGGAAACCTACCAACTGAAAACAAGATATAAAAAATCATCGCTTAGAGCAATACCATTAATAAGTATCTCAATTTTGTGGTAACTCCATCTGATTTATGAATAATAATATTAGAAGTGTGTTGCTTAAAATGTCTTTTCTTTAAGGGAACTAGTGAACCAGTTTTAATATTAAAAATCTAAAATAATAATAATTTTTCTTTAACTCTAACCTCTATGTGAGTGATATTTACTAACGGAATTCTGTTTATTTATTTCTAAGTGATACAATGGATTGATTAGGTATACTTATAATAGAAGGAAAAATGGAAGGGAAGATTCCACAAGGAACACCAAGAGGCTTGAACATAGGAAAAATTAAGAAGGACGTAAAATGGAGAAGGTATCAGGGATTGAGGGAATTGGCACTGAATAGAGTAGAATGGAGGGCTGCAGTAAATCAATCCTAGGATTTAAATGCTAATGATGATGATTCCTTTGAGACAATGTTTGGGATGTTTTCTTTGGAAGAAATAATGTTTTACTATTTTTCATTCGCCATTCCTGAAAATAACACCTGTAATTTCGTTTAATTAATGTATTTGCTACGACATGTAACGGAAACATCTTTTCTATTTGCACATCCTTCGGTCCATTGTATTTTCCCAAGGAAAGTTGTCATTCTAGTACCGCTTAAATTGAAACCATATATCTTTGATAATCTAGTTTGAGTACAATTTTTTGGTAAAACTGACCGGATGCGAAAGTACGGCATAGTACGCCGATTCATACAGGAAGCGAAAATGTTTGGATTTTCAGAAGAAAAATGTAAAAGAAACGTACAAACAGGGAAGTCTGGAAAAACTATATAAGTATTCTGTAAAACCTGGAGAGACAATTAGACCCCAAAAACCATTATTCTGATGTTTCGTGACCAAAATTTAGTTCAATTAAACAAGTCAAACAAAGATGTCCATTTGAAAATCAACAGGAAAAACCATTTCACTTGACCAAAATTTCTACTAAGGAGAATTCCGTTAATAATTATCCCTCACATAGTAGTTAGGCATAGTTAAATAAAAACTATGATCATCTCAGATTTTTATATTGAAACTGGTTCACTAGTTCTCTTAAAGAAAATACATTTTAAGCAACACACCCCTAATGTTATTATTCTTAAATTAGATAAGGTTGCCACACCGTTGAGATAATATTAATGATATTACTCCAATTGATTATTTTGATGCGATTTTTTAGTTGGTAGGTTTCCTTCCCTGAAATAATTTTTTTTTAATATCTTTAGTCCGACACCTAGATTGGACAGGCACTTCGCTGAATAGTCGCCACGATCCCCACTCTAAAACTCTAGAATTCCCCCAAGGCGGCAATGATGAGGACCCCTGGTTAAAAGAAACCGAATTGCACCAACACACCGAACCAAGCAGAAGCCGCCGTGTGCGTTAAAAGATATGTGGAGCAGTGGGAGGGATTGGGTAGGATGTCCCGTGTGCAGTCCGCCCGCGCTAGTTGGACGCACTGCTGTACGCTCCCTCACCCACGGTAGTAACGTTCGTGACATGTCGCAGATTACGTGCGCGGCCTCTTCGCGGAGCCACCCAGCAAGTCCTCGGGTGTGATCGGGCGGGATTTCGCCTCAAGAGGCCCACCCACGACGTCGCACGGTGGAGATTAATGGGGATGGCGGGAAGGCGCACGGCATAGGCTTGGTGCAGGGAGGACATCACTTGTCTCCGAGTCGAGTTGCATCATGGGAGAATCTGAGAGTGGAATGGGGGAGATGGGGAAGCCATATCTCGTGCATTCGTGAGATGCACGAGGCTACGGTTGGGGTGCGGTAAGGGGAAGAGGGGGCTTGCGTCGGTGCGGCGGTTTCCGGGATTTATCTCTTCACGTGGGGTGATGGGGGGGGGGGTCGGACCCATGACTGGAGTGGTAGAAGATTTTGACGCGCGGAACCAAGCCCGATCTAGAAATTCCGCTTTCGTAATCTAACTCGGGAGATTGAGGAGTTGGTGTAGTGAGTAGGGAAGGGGGAGAGAGGAAAGGAAGTGTAAATCACGGGAAAAAATCGTTGGATCCGAGCGCACATCTAACTATTAAGGTGTGATTTTAATGAGTGAACTCGTCAGTACAAAACATGTTCTACCATCAATAGATCTATGCCGTGCCAACTTCAATTATTGAAAGAGTAGGTAGAAGGAGAAAAAAGAACGTGGTAATTTTTCGTGAAGGAAAAGGAAAAGTGAAACTACGTTTTTATTTTATCGACCACTTTATCCCGTTCTGATATTAGCGCAAACAGTATATCCACAGTATTTGAATAACGAATCAATTTAAATGCAAATATGTATCACTATTTCTTGCTATGCCTGCACATCTGAAGCATTGGGAACATTGTATTTCATGAGAGATATTTCTCATTCGAGGACATATAAAACGAAATGTAACCACACGCAAAGCATTTATGAGGAGGGCTTCTTATATATGGTCTTCTAAATTTTCCATTAGTTGCTTGACCGTTGAGAATAAAGAAGAAGGGTGAATTGATAACCTTTACAGTTTATTCAATAGCTGAAAAATGCCCTTAAAATTTGAATTACCACCTTTAAGGAAGGAGCTGAGAGAAAATGAGGCTAAGTTAATTTTGTCTCCTCGGATGTAATTTAAAAGAGGGAATTAAATATATCCCTTAGTTTGACCCTCGGGTAAGATGAGAAAAAGGAACATCTAAAATAATTAACTATGTCGAATAATTAATACTCCAGATTTATTCGGATGGAATTCTTAAATGTAGTACGCATAACAATGATTTTTTCAAGAGTCTAACAATTTGTCACAAAATTTTTCATAAATCGTAATTCATTAGCTCTTGGATATTAATTCACATACTGGACGTGCAAGAGCATTTATTCACACATGGCTGAGTGATTCAATTCAAAGTATGAGAAACTTCCAATGTCAACTTTTTACTTTATTTATAAATAGATTGGATATCTATTTCTTCTATTTGTGTCCAAAATGGTACGAGACATTGGTAAATTTTATGGATAATAACTTTTCATAAGTAATACCTTGTTCATAAAATTTTAAAAACAATACCTAAGATTTAAATAATACGAAATTTGATTATGTGAAGGCCTGTTTATGCTTTGTAGGAGTTTACCAAACGAATGACCTTTGTTCAAAAATATTTCCAAATAATCTAAATTCTCTCTTTATGTTGACTATTTCTTTCTTTTTCAAAGAATGTGTCAATGGGAAAATAGAGTTTCTTCCACTTGAATACTCCTGTGTCTTTCAAAACGCAATCTAATGAAACAAATTCAAAGAAACTGCGAGCGATGCCGCAGCAGTAACTTTTAATGATGTCATCTCCTGATAAACACTTCAATGCAACAATTTTGGAGTTTAAAAACCATTCGCTTTGACTCGGATTCGAACCCGGATCCCTCGATGTTCGGCCGAGTGCTTTAGCCGGTTAAGCTATCGAGGCGTCCTCTCACACTCCGAAATTTTGAATTTACGATACCTTAACTGGCTAAAACACTCGGCCAGATATCAAGGGATCCGGGTTCGAATCATAGTCAATGCGAATGATTTTTACACTCTGAAACTGTTGTATTCTAATAAAACAACGTTTTGCGATTCCAGAAATTAACTTATTTCGCGCAAAAGGTATTTCTTTCGAAAAATTTCCACAGTGATAAAATCTAATCTATCATCCGAAATTTAATTTTTTAACAAACTTTCATACTGTCTTCCGACGATCTCTTATTTAAAATGTAAGGTGCTGTCGTAGAATGAACAATATATGTTGTCGCGACTGATGGCTTTAAATGCCATTAGAAATCTGACATGCCTATCCACCTACTTCATCTAGATTTCATTGAAGATAAAGGGTTATTTCTTGTGAACCGATATCAACCGTAGCCAGAGCCATTTATCAATTCGTCCTGATAATCATTCTGAAGACATTGGTAACTTATTTGATGGTCAGTAATAAAGAAAATTAAAAAAAAAACAGAAGGTTAAGCTTCAAAACTTAGGTCGTGATGATAAAATATAATTACAAGCGAATGAAAGATTAGTAGGAAGAATTGAAAAGTTTTTCTCTTTTTTAATTCAAAATTGAATAAGATGTTTTGTTTTAGGCCAGAAATAAATATACAGATTATATGGAATGAACTTTTTACTCACATAGCATGAGCTCAAGATCTCATGCCGTATTTTCGTAATTCAGATACTACCTTGTGCTTTCATCACCAATAGAGAAATATACCGTTAATCACTTGCTCTTGGTATTAATTGCTAATAAATATATTTAATCACACATGTACGTAGTCATTGAATACTTCATATAAAATTTCCTATTGTAACAATAAAAGGGATAATTTCGAACAATAAATAGAAAGTTACAGCAAATACTGGGAGCCGTAATGTCCACAAGCAAGATTGTAATTTGTCGAAACTGATATCTTCAGAGTTGGTTGGAGAGAAGGGGTCACAGGGCAAAAACCACCTCAAAATCTCGAATAATTCCAGGCATGTTTCAAATATTCATCATGTATTTCAAGAGTTACTTTCTCCAGATGACCTTGCTTGAAGGAATGATGACTTTTAAATCTTTCGCTTCTCAGAAACTCGATGAGATGAAGAGTAAAAGCATGTTGTTCGAGATTTCCGAAGTAAACGTATGGCCTCAGACAGGTTTTCTCAGCTGAGGCGGGCGTTGAAGTATGCATAGGATCCTCTAGGAGATAGGTGTGCTCGCTCAAGTAAAATCCCTGAAAGGAGTAAAAGGGCAAGGAAGAATATTGATGGAGGACGTGGTGGAGGAAAGAAATTAGGGTCCCTAGAAGGGACGAGAGGAGGAGTACTGCTACTGGGGGTTTTTAAGGGATTCTTCGGCCGCCTTCGGAGAACCTGAGTCGGAGTGTAATGGATCGAAGAGTCGACAGGAGAAGTGGCTGTCAGCGCAGCGAGGCCGTGTGTCGCTTGCCAGGGTCAGCTCTTCTTGCAGTTTGGATGCCGTCTTTACCTTCTCAATTCTCTTCTTTTCCCTGTCTCACCAATCCTTGGCGCTCTTTTTCCTCCCGCCTAACCCTCACCCTCCGCCCTATTAAGCTCGAGAGGTTCCCGGTGAGGAGAATTCAAAGAAAAGGGGACAGACAAGTGAGGCGAGATGAGGGAATTTTTCCGGTCTACCCCTTCTCTCTCTCTCTCTCTCTCTCTACGTCACCTTCCCTACCTCGTTCCCGTTTCCTTTCTTTCCCCTGATATGTCTTTACGTGCTTTGCGACGGGGTAACTAATTGTTTAAATTAGAAGTTAAATTAGAATGAGGAAAATTTCACGTCTTCGGGAATAATTGGAAATTTTTTTTCTGTTTTTTTACGCTTGCTTCGAGACGCGACGTGTTCTTCTTTTAAATTTCAACCTCTCCTTCTTATCGATTAAGAATATTCGAATGCTTCAGACGTTATGGGACCGAAAATTTATGTTAAAGGTCGGTAAGTCAAGGGGAGGGGTGAATTGATCCTTTCTCCAAGGGGAACGCATTAAATTTAACACTGCTATTAACGAACCATCTAAATTAACCTGCGTGCATGGGCGCTATCACGTTATGTTCTAAGGAGGTGGCCCATATAATACTCATTTCTGCTGCGTTAGTAGTAACCATGCAGTAACCTACATGTTGCATGCAGGAATATTCAAAACAAGTGATAATACATTTTTATCGACATAATGTGTTACGAAATAATGTCCTTGAATTTTCCACTTTTTGATTAATGTGCAATGTAAATGTGGTACAAAATTCATTGAATCGATTTTAGCATTACCTCACCGCCAGCCATTGCCGGTTGAAACTTGTTTAGTTATCCTTCAACAATAATGGAGGTTACACGCACCAATAAACTGAACAATACGTCATCTGAAACAAACATACTCAGAATTTTTTTCCCTGTATTGCAGCTAGAAGATGGTTTTAAATGATCACAGAGAAAAAAAAATTCAAATTAAGTTCGACCCACAGCTCCAGTCAATGCTGTTACGGAAGTAATCATTAACACTACTGCTGTCATTATGGGAGTAAATTATCAGATAATGTTTAGAGGATAATAATTAATGTTGAAAATTACATTTCGCGTTGGCCACACGTTGTGAAGGGTAGAATTACAAACGAATGTGTTTGTACGCGGGGCTTTTGGCGAAATCAATCGCGAAACTGCAATCGTAACGAAAAAAATCAAAGTGAAGTATGTTTCTTATCCTTCGTATTGTCCAGATCTAGCCCTGTGTGACTTTTCCTATCCTTTAATGTGGGGAACACATTCGTGGAAAGCATTTCCCGTTCTCAGACACAGGTGCAGGAAAGTATGAAACTTGAAATGAATGCCAATAGCACAATACGGATCTCAATTCAATAAAGCTTGTATGATAAGTACATTAGACATTAAAATAGCTATAAATCAAAAGTTCAATTTTTTTAAGAAATCTTGAGAATAAAAAATAAGGTCATTCATTATTGCAAAGTTTGTCTTAGTTTTACTTGATGGAAAGGAGACAAACTATGCAAATTTCACTTGAATAGAGATTTATTCACGACCCGGGTTTCAAACACTTAATGTCATCTTTAGTTTTACTTGCCTTAAATTTTAAGATTTTCCCTCAATTTAAGATAGAAAGAAAATAATCGCCCTGCATCAAACGACCCTTAAAAGTTTGTCAATTCTTAGATTAACGGCATTCATGAGCAAAGCTTTTGCAATTCACTACCGTAATTACTTTCATCAAAGTGAATTATTGTATTAATTTGCAAAAGTTCCTAAACTCGCCGTTTCCAATAAAAATATTCAACGGTTAAAATCGATTTTCAATAGTGCGTTTTAACATTGTCTAAATGACATTATAGCATCACTACGGTACTATGTTTCACTTTGAATTATTCACATTATATTTTTTGTCGTATCAGATTCCAATAACATGTGCAATTTAATAACCTGAGTTCTGTAAAACAAGAACAACGAAGCAGTTATCGGTTAAATTATTTTAATATTTAAATGCACGACATCCATCTCCACTTAGAGACCACAATTATACGCATAACTTTTAAGTGTTTGGTCCGGTATCACTCCATCGCCTCGTCTTTCAATGGAGCACCTAATCTCTCTCTCTTCTCCGTCACGGTGCTCGCAAAGTGCATTTGAAACGACACCTATCCCGATTATCCCACTTGTATTCTTTTCGAAAGTGCCTAGGGCACTTTTACAGCATCAGAATGGTGATAGACCGTCTCCCTTACGCAACGGAAATTCTGCAAAGGTTAGCGCAAGAAGACGTGGAACGTGGCGGCTACATTCTACCGACAGAGGAAATTACGACGGGTGCACTCCGGCGATCGGGGATTTCTTGCGTCAGCGCGGGCTGGCAACTAAAACCTTCCTCGTCATTCTCATGAATTTGGTTCAAGGTTCGCGATGCACTTTACAGCATCAGAGAAAGGAACAAGCATCCGAGGCCCCGGGGTGAGCGTCGCGTGTTTCCTTGCTAGCCAGGGAAGAGAACAAAGACGATACGCTAGGATTAAAGTGCGTCTCCGACGAGCGACCCCGCATTCCATTCTATAGTAAAACTTTCTGTCTTCTCTTTGCTAGTCCCAGACCCTCGAGTCACACACATTCCGTCGACACGGTTCCCTCAAATTGTGATCCTCCTTATCCCATGTTCTGACCTTTCTCCCTCATCCCTATGCCCTTCCTAACAGTTCCCTGATTCATATTTGATGGGTTTGCTCTGACGCATCAAAATTCATCGCAAACCCCAGATAGGTAGGCGGAATGTGTAATTGTAAGGGCACACAATGATCAGCTTCTCTTAAAGATAACTAATTAATTACTAAGAAAGTAAACGCAGATCTTTTCAACTGACACGTTATCCGCTGGGGTAATGGAATTGGCTGTTCATGTGGTAGTGGAATTTCGCCTTCATACTTTTCATATTCTGACTTGCGCGTTTTTGAATGGATTTCATACTGCATTCTGGGGTGCAATTGATGGTTGGATGATAGATAATGCATATGTTTGCATGCGAGTGGGATGAAGGGATTTTCGCATGACTGTACACGCCACTGTGGATATATTTTTGGATGTATGTGTTGCTTTTGCACGTAGTTTTGTTCCTTTTTATGGATGGTGACCTAACATCGTCACACGCCCTTACGGCGGCTTGCGGGGTATTATGTACATGTAATCTGTATTTAGACTCAATTTCTTCATCACACGTTGGTCATCTCCCCTGAACACCCAGGAACGATCCTCGTGGTTGGGTTATTTTTCTTTAAAATTCCAGTCCCCATTTCTCGCCAAAATACAAACCTCAACTTGCATATTTCATCATTGAAGTAAGACGTAGTTAACTAGTAGTGCACAGCGTCGCGTCTTTCATTAAGGACAGGCCGAGACCTATCCGTCTTATCCATATCTGCATTTGAAACCCCGAGTGACTACACATCAGTAGGCCAAACACTTCATTCCAAACCCCTTACGATATCTTTCTTAAAGAAACGGAAGTGGAAAGATACAATGGACAGGGCTCGATTTTCCTGATAAGATTTCTATTTGTGTTACTTTGCAACTGGATACGCTTCGGATACAGGCAAAAGGATTTTGAAGGTTCCTTTTCACTCACATTTTCCAGTTCGACTCTTGCCCGAAATCTTATTTTGGAGGATAGATAGTTTGGATGACGTTTCTATTACGGATTTTTTCCCCTAGTTCCTTAACTATATCCACACTGTTTGCCAAACTCCTTTATCCCTTGTTTGCCTCCTCCTGTCGTCCGACCCCTTATCCACTTCCAACGCTCTTTTTTCCTTGGTTTCCCTCAACACGCCCTCGCACAGCGACCCCTGCGATTCGCCCCCGCTGACCCTCGCTGGTGACCATGGGAGACCTACCCCTCTCCTCCTGTCTCTTCTCTCCTTTGCGTCACACTCGAAAAGTAGCTGCTCGTGGCAATACTCGGAGGCAGTGTGCACGACGCGTTGCTATTCTTTTCTTTCCCGGGAGAACGGGCGACGTTTGAGTCTGTGTTGTAGAAAGAGGCGAGAACGGGGGTCGGGGGGAGAGGGTGGGAAGAATTCCGGTCCCGTGGGTTCGCACTGCACGGAGAAGTAGGTCGACTCGCCTCGAGGAAATATAATTTGTTAAAGTTTTCGCTCCTGCACGCCCCGCAGAGCACATTCCGCCACCCTTCGGGAAGGCGGACTAATGTTTTCTCCGCGCATATGTGACTCCTAGGCCTCTGGAACGACTAGGGCGATGACTTTTTTATTACTCTGTCCCTCTCTTCCTCTTCCCAAAAGATAAAACAGCATAGAAATACCGAAGGCTGTGGTGGTCAAATTGTTTTCAAAATTGAATTCATTCGACTTCAATAAATTTGAATGAGATTACAATTTTTTCGCTGATTATTTAAAAATTTTCCAGTTTTGATGTCATTAGTTGTGCTCTAGGACAATCAGCAAATATTTTCGTCTGGGACTTATAAATTTGCCACCTTTTACCGGTCCCTCTACTTATTTTCACCAAATTAAATGTTTTAAAATATACAATTCACATTCTGGAAATTATTTGAACATTTATGTCTTCGTTATGGTTGGAAAAAAGTAATATCTTTCAAAGGCGCGTTTAGTGAAAAATGAGTTGGGACTGATTTAAGGGAGATATGATTGGGATAAGGTAAGCCTCTCTGGGAACCCTCATCTCCACCTGTGACCACATGTGATTATTTGAGTACTAGATCATGAAAATCGGAGAAACCATATCCAGCACAGGTGAAGGAACTGGTCCCCTAACCTGACGTGCGAATTAAACACGCCGCAGGGCTTAGTACTGGGTGAACTCTACCATCAGCTAACATACCGACCTTCGATTTGATCACTTTATTTAGGGTATATATATATAATTATATATATATATATATATATATATATATATATATATATACACACACATATATAAACACACCAACACTAAGATAATAAATATTCCACACACAGAAACATAAAAGAAGGACACTTCCAGTAGAATTGACGTTTCGACGGCACCACCGTAGTCATCAGAATATTATGTTTCTGTGTGTGGAAATTTATTATCTTAGTGTTTGTGTGTTTGTGCGTCGCCGGAGAGCGTCATTTTCAAGAATATATATATATTTGGTAACTCCAACGTAGACTGAAAATACGTGTAATCAGAAAGGATATATCCAAATTTGCATAAATATTATTCTTCAAATGATAATTTTGTACTTATCCTGGTTCTTATTTTTCATTCGAGAAAGTCTTTCAACAGCCGACAAGTTGCAAATTTCATATTTAACTCTTTTCTCCGGCGTTTTTTAATGATATTTTAATAGTATATATATACCAGAGGCACAGTAATCAACCCGAAGGTCGGTTTAGTAGGTGATGGCATAGTTCATCCAGTACTAAGCCCGACGGCGTGTAAATATTCACACATCAGGGTAGGGGATAGTATATATATATATACATACATATACATATATATCATTAAAACGCCATAGAAAATAGCTATGTATAAAATGTTCATCTTGTCGGCTGTTGAAAGACTTTCTCGAATGAAAACTAGAACCAGGATATTTAAAAATATATGTGTGTAAACATTTCTATGTATATATACATATTATGTATATATATATATATATATATATATATATATATATATATATATATATATATATATATATATATATATATATATATATATATAATGCACTTCATTCTACATAGGCGAATGCATTACCCCCTTATCCATTATTATACACAATCACCGTTACTCATGTAATTCTGCTTCACTCTCTTCTCTTCCTATCCCTTTACATGCAAGTTCACACAACCTATCATTTGACGAATGCTTTTCCCTAACAATTCAAGAATCCCTATCTGATTCAGCCACCAACATAGAGGTGAGAACTCTCGAATCCGCATACATCCTATATTTCCGATCCTTTAAAATTCCCACCCTTAACCGCCATCTTTAATTTCTTCCCCAACAGTCCCTAAACCTTCCGCCCCCCCCTCCCCTCCCCAGGCACTCTTCCCTCAAAACCTCTCAGTCTGACCTGAAGAAGGCCTCGGAGTAGGCCGAAAGCTTAAATCATCTACAGTGTGAGTGTCCTTTTACGTGTTATCTGTTTTATTCTGTGTTCTATTGTGCCGTCCAAAAGTTATATTGCTCTCGTGAGTACTTCCGCATCATCGATATATATATATATATATATATATATATATATATATATATATATAGATATATTTTTATAAATGCATAATTATTTATAGGTTTTTACTAATAAAGTGATACACAAGTATTGGCCCTTCCTTGAGAAAAATTAGACACAGTTTATAACGAGATTAACAAAATGACGAGGTCTGAAACAAATTCTAGGACACACAAATAAAGGTTGCCATCAGAAATATTTTCCGATAAAATGTATCATTTTAATTTAATTTCTAAACAAGGAGTTATAAGGGAAATCAGCCAAAAAGGATAAAGAATTCGTCATCTTATGCAACGAAACCAAATCTTTTGTACTTTTTATTAGTTTTTTTTACCCATGAATTCCTCACCTTATTGCTATGAGTTGTATCAATATGTAACCTTTTTTTAATAATAGGTATATTTTTAGAAGATGATAACATTTATTTATATCTCAGTTGAATCTTAATAAGGTTTTGCAATGCTATGAATATACTACAGTATACTTAACCTGCACATTTTTCTCGTACTCTTCGATTACATTTATTCTACCAATTTTATTTGCAAAATTCTTTTGTACCATCACATCCCCAATAATTTTCGTACTAATTTCAATTTTCGTTCGTTTGTCCGTTTAATGTATGGACGTTTAAATAGATCTGCCATTTACTTTTTTTATGTTTTATTTTATTGAAAAATCTCAAATTAATTACTGATAACATGAAGCAAATTCCTATCGGTAAATTATGAAATTTTCATACCCCTGTGGTCTTTAAAATTTTGATTCATTAAAACGTGCGAGATGATTTAGTCCTCTAGCGGTGCTTTTATAACGCCATTATAGGACATGATAGTGTTGAGAGGTGCCATCGTTTGATGTCAGAGACACCATCCTCACTATTCCGGTCTTTTTATGACAAATAGAGCAGTCGATATCCAACACCGTTCTCATTTCGTTCATTTTTTACTCCCTCTTCCTATTCACCAGTTCTTTTTTTGCCTTCCTTGTCCTCTTCCCCCAAAATCTTTTTCTTCTCCTCATTTGTGCAATGAATATTTCTGCACCTTCCCCATACCTCCATCCAGTTTTCCATCTCATGCAAACGATCACAACTTTTATTCTTGCTTTTTCTTTTTTTTTGTCACAACTTCTGGTCCTTTTTCTCTCAACCCAGCTTCTCCGTTCTTTACAGAAAAAACCGCTTTCACGTCTTAATCGTAAGTGACGAGCATCTTTCTGTTACGCGATGCCTTATTATCCCGCTTCCCCTTATTTCGAGTCGCTCCGCCGTAATTATTTTCCATCCAATCCTTCCCTTTCGATATTTTTTGTTCGCGTTTTTAATTTTCATTTCGTCCGCCTCGCCTTCCCTCCTTTTGGCGATGTTTCTCTTGCCTTTTGGAACTGAAGACGAGGAGAGATATCACTATACGTCCACGAGTGATATAAAGTCTACGGCAGACCTCAAGCAGGTGCTCGACTCGCGAAGGGTATGACTCCTCAGTCATTAATTTGATCCCGCATTTACGTGTTCATCATTTAATGTAGCTAAATATAGAAAATCTATATTGTATCTAGAAATCTATGAAAATCGTCACTTAGGGTCAAATTTAATTAAGTTACGATGCTTTTCTTCACTCTTCTAAATAAATTTCTACGGCCAATCACTTTGATTTGGAGCAAAATCAATATTTTTTATCTTTTTGAAACATTTTGGTACGCACCCTACCACCTTCATGGGAAAGAAATTTATTGAAAGCTTTTTAAAAGAGTGCTAAGAAAAAAGGCATTGGCAAATTCATCCTTTCTTCTTGTAATTTATCTAAAATTTCACAGTTCATACAGGTTCATCATGTTCAACCAGAAACCAAAGAAATGAGGATAACTCCAATAGAAAGATATCTTCGGAATTGGAAAAAATATCAGCCAATCAAGCTATGGGGAATGATGGATTGCATAACTATTGGCCTTTTAAGGTGTGAGTGTGCTTATATATATTATGCACCAACAACACTTCCTTTTTTCAAATAAGGAAATATTGCAAAAAAGGAAGTTATGTTGGAGTACCCCGTACATATATACATGTATAATCATAAACACAGTAATCAACCTGAAGGTCGGTTTGGAAGCATTAATTCATGTATATTATTATTCGGTAATCTACAGGTTAAGGTAGGTTTTTGGATGGCCACAACTATCAAATAAATATTTTCTAACTACAAACAAAACCCAATCCAGCAGCCTAATCTGCATCAGGTCCCTCTTCATCTCTGTGTGCTTCTTTCCTACCTTCATCCCGTCCAACATCCCTATCCTGTTCCTGTCCTTTCCTCGTTTGCCTAACATTCTCCCCTCTATTACCTTCTTTAACATCCCACTACCGCTCAATATGCCTTTCATCCATCTTTCCTGCCTCCATAGGATATCTCTCAACAAACCCCTCTCCTCACCCACCATCTCCGGTACTTCCTCATTTGTCTTCCTTTCGGTACATTTCACCTCCATTTTTCTCCACACCCACATTTCAAAAGCCTCCAGTCTACGTCTATCATCCTGTTTCAGCGACCACGCTTCTTCATGTGTGTGTGTGTATATATATATATATATATATATATATATATATATATATATATATATATATATATATATATATATATATATATATATATATATATATATATATATATATATATATATATATATATATAACATACATATATATATATGTGTATATATATAAATGGGGTTCGTCTGGAAAATAAGTGTACTGAGCTCAGGAAAAAAATTATTACACGTTTACATATCTTAAGCTAATATTCCTCAAAATAGGACCCTTGTGAGTTGATACACTTGTTCCAGCGGCGTTCCCACTCCTGCAACGCTCCCGCGAAGGCATCATCGGGAATCTCTCGAAGACACGTCGTCATGGCTTCTTTGACGGCGTCCAAAGTCCCGTATCGCGTTCCTTTCAAACTCCTCTTTATCTTCGGGAACAGAAAGAAGTCCGGTGGTGCCAAGTCCGGGCTTTAGGGCGGGTGCGGCAGCGTTGCCACGCCGTGCTTGGCCAAGAAGTCTGACACGACAAGCGCGGTGTGAGACGGCGCATTGCCGTGATGCAGCCGCCAGATGTTTTTGATCGCTGGCCGGACGCGGGTGACTCGTTTTCGAAGCCTGTCGAGCACTTGGACGTAAAATGCAGCATTGACAGTTTGTCGTTCAGATACAAATTCGTAGTGGACGACTCCCCTTTTGTCAAAAAAGGCAATGTGCTTATTACACTTATTTTCCGGACGAACCCTGTATATATATACACACATATATATGTATGTGTGTGTATATATATAAGTATATATATATATATACTGGAAGTGGTTCTCGGAACAGTGAAAGGGAAGGAAAACCTCATAGTAGTGGGAAATTCGAACGCTGTGGTCGACGAGGGGCGAGAGGGAAGTAGCAAGGGATACTATCAGCCGAGAAATAAAGATTTTTTTTATTTATTGAAGCTCATAGTAAAGTGCTCTACTTTTTAAAGCACATCATTAGGTTCAACCAACATTTATTCAATCCCAGAGCACAACAGATATATTCTAACCGTACTAAATTTGGGAGATATATTCCAATAAAGTTAGAGTCAAATATGCATTCTTTCCCAGTATAATCAGGAATCATAATGAAAATATCCGAAGTCACCTTAGAAATATTAAAAACGTTTAATTTACAAGTCGGAATAAAATTAAACATTGCAAACCTCTTAAGTGTATACCTGGATACATGCGTATAATAATTGTTTGTTTGTTGTTTGCATGTGTGTGGGTTTTTGCTTGAATGTATACAATGTTTTGTTTGTCGCTTGTACAAATTCGTGGCTTTTGCATGCTTTTTTTTCTTAATTACTGGTGTGGCCCCGTCACACGCCCTTGCGGGGCATTAAGTAGATTTAGATGTAGATAACCCGTCAGCCTAGCGTCCGAGAATTTTTCTTTTAAACCAATCGTGCCAGTTACGGCCTTAATTGGGAATGGAATATAGGCATGTGTAAGAATAATATATGTATTTAGATCCGGTGTTCAAGTTCCGGTCAAAGAAATATTTTTACACATGTGATCTGGTCGATTCTCCCTTCCCCACCTCTCCAGTGTTCGTCCTCTGTACGTGTGCCAATCATTTTCCTTATTTCCATGCGAATGAATGCGTTCGCCATATGGCGGGATTTCGTGTTTGAATATATTGTATACATATATACAATGTAAGCCATATATATATATATATATATATATATATATAAACATATATATATATTTATAGACATATACAAATATATATATTGCCTGAGACCCAATGAGTTGCCCTGGTTTTACTGTTTATCTGAAGTGGAAATTGACGAAATCACATAGCAACGAATCAACATCAAGTTTTTTGGTGAAGTGCGGTAAAAGTTCTGATGAAATTACTGAAATGCTGACAGCTGTTTACAGTGATAATTGTCTGAAGAAAACATCCGCTTTCATGTGGATTAAGCGTTCTAAATATGGCCGACAAGACGTCTTGGATGATGCAAGCCCGGGACGACCTTCAACCACCTGTCTTGACGACAAAATTGATCGTGTGCGGTCCCTTGTCCTTACCGAGCGTCGAAAAACTTTCCGAATGATAGTTGATTAACTGAATTTAGGAAAATCAACAGCGCAAACTATTTTAACAGAAAATTTGGGTTTAAAAAAATGTGTCGAAAATTGAAAAGAGTGGAATATGTTACTTACTGGAAAAATTCACTTGAAACGATTCTGGATTTCTCAATAGGTTAATCGCTGGTGACGAATCGTGTTTTTACGAGTATGACATTGAACGAAAATCGCAAAGCAAGGAGTGGAAAGCAAAAGTTGAACCTTGAACCAAAAATTCAAGAAAAAGTCGATGGAAAATAAAACTCATGATCCTGGTTTTCTATGATGTCGAAGGTGTTTTCCATCATGAATTTCTTCCTGAAAGACAAACAGTAAATGCTGAGTTCTGCCTTATAGTTTTCAGACGCTTGAGCAATCGCGTGCGTCGTGTTCAACAAAATTTGACTAAAAGGAATTGTTGGCTCTATCACTATGAAAACGAACCTGCACATTAAGGATTGATTGTTCGCCGTGTTCTGCGACCACAATTCAATCACCATCCTTAAATATCCTCCTTATTTGGCAAATCTCGCCCCCTGCGACTTTTTCCAATTCCCAAAATGCAAAAATGTAATGAGGGAACATCACTGGGAATATGTGGACAAAATAAAGCAAGAAACAACGAGAAAACTAAAAAGTCTAAATGCCTATGATTTCTAATGGGGCTTTAAATTGTGGAAAAGGAAATGGAATAAGTGCTTAGCAACTAATGGAGAGTACTCTGAAGGGAACAAAATCGATGCATACGAAATTTTGCAAAATAAAGTTTTTATGACCTCAGTTCACGTATTTACTGTATTTGTTTGCGTATTTGGACAGTCCTAATACAAGAAAAATTAATGATAGATATTATATCTCGCTGATAAGTGTAATACATCCCGTAAAATTAAATTTTCTATGGAGTGAAAAAGCCTAAATAATTACAAGGTTGGAAAATTCTAATGTATAAACTCATTTTAGAGTTACGTTTAAATACCATCTTTCTTTGACATCTAACATTAAAAGAACATGCAATGTTGAGTCATCTATAATATGCTAGTGAATTTTATGCCTTCTTGAAGATAAAAAGTTAAGAAGTTAACTCAAGAATATTTTTCGCGTGTAAAACACAAGAAAATACATCATGGATAATGTTCAAGGAGAAGTCTATTCACAACATATCCACAAAAGGAGTGTATTCACACCATATCCAAAAAAAATTTTATTTATTTCGTGGCTTATGGAAAAAAATATTTCAAAATTAGTAGTTACGATACATGGATGAAATAATCTGTGCTTACATAATTTGAACTAGTAATTTGAATTCAGAGTATTTTAGTTATCCAATTAGGTTTGCTCAAGAAAAAATACGCCCATTCTAGAAAACAAAAAAACAAAATAGACTGATGATAGGGAATCATAGGTTAATCATTAATGCATAAGAGTATGAAGCATTGGATAGCATACATTTGGCGATGGAATGGTAATTAGTCCTATTATAAAACATTCAAGAAATATATGGTAAGTAAATGTAATGACATTGTTTCAACACAAATTATTAATTGTGGTTAACTATTTCGTTACAAAGGCCACGTCATTTAAATTCTATGCATCATCGTTCGTGATAACCAATAATGTTCGGGAAAAAATGTGTTTGCACTTAATAAGTAACAATGTACAAAAATGTGGAATTTTACATCAAATTACAGGTTACCTATAATCAATCATTCGCAAATGTTATCCATGAGAAACTACCAAATTTGCAGAAAGAAGAGCACCTAATAAGAAGGGAGGTTGGCTACGAAAGAGTCAAACGAGGAAGGTATTGAGGGGACAATTGCATAGTACGAAAGCTTCAAAAGCGACATACAGTTATCATACACAACATCCTTAGAGAAAGAAAACGATCGAGTACGAAAAACGTACTTCAAATCACTGAATTTAACCTGCAAATAAAAACATCAACTACGACCTCCGCACAGCTCCCCACTTCCTATCAAAACGTTACCAATGCTTGGGCAAGAATTCCGGTCAGTTTGTCTAATGCCTGAATGAAAGATGAAATAAATGATTCATTGGGTCAGTCAGTGTGATACACGCATAAAAAAAACCACGTCAGGTTCAAGAGGACCCGGGGCGAAAAATCATTCGGGAAAAACAAGAAGTGGAATTGACGGCGACAGCGGCAGATGTTTGGGAGGGGAATGAGGGTAAGAAAAGAGGGAAGGAGACCCTAAAATGGGAAGCGCGGAGAAGGATGGAGACTGAGGGAGGGCAGGGGTGGGGGTTTGAAAAAAAATGATGGAGCAAAGCAAGTGAGCGGCAGGGATGGAAATAACAGATTTGTTTTTCCTATCCCGTCAGAGGGGATGGGGATGACGGAGACTGCGACGAGTCTTCTGCGGTGAGGAGGGGAAAGGACGATTGGAAGGGTATGGACACTGGGAGAAATCAGAGGGGGTTGGTGGGGAGTTATTGTGGAGGTGAATTTTTTTCCTCGAAAAGAAAACAATAAGGAATAGCTGTTTTTCATTTTCGTGCGTGCGGGTGACCGATATTGCCACCCTACCCGTCGCCGCCCCTGTGACCTCCTGCCCCCAACGACCGTCCAATTCCAAGTCCTTTCATTCCATCTCTCCTTCCACTCTCTAGTCCTGTATCCCTCCCTCATTCAGAAGTCCTTCCGAACGAATGATCGGCCACAACACACGGGCACCAGCAAATTCATACACACACAAACACAGCGTGCTCCCCGTCTTTTGTTCGCCTTTTTGACTCGCCGTGATAAAAAGGGAAAATCAAGAAGAAGTTCCTGAGGGTTTGGGAAAGAGATATGAAAGCCGTGAGAAATGAAAATCTCCCAAAGGATGAGGAAAAGGCAGAAAAAAAGGGAGGAATGGGTTGGATTTCGAGTTTGACATGGGTGCATTCCATTCATATCTTTTTTCTCTCCCGTCGAGTTTGGAAACACCGGGGATCGATTTCTTTCTATCATCGCCGCTTTCCTACCTCCTTCAAGCGGCACGTACCCGCTTCGTGAGCGGAAATTTGATGGAGGATTTTAAAATCCCACCCGAATCTTCCGGGATCCAATTTTAACGAGTTCTCTCTCTATGTTCCGTTCCTAGGAGAAACCATCGTCAAGTTACTTATCTCAGCCACTTAGTATTCCGTAAGGTAAGAGCATATTATCAGGCTACGCAAATAAAAGGGTACCAAGTGCAATAGCGATGTGGAACTTCTCCAGAAATGGAATCAATAAAAGCAAACCTTGTGAAATCCAATTTGAATTCTAGCATTCCTAAACCGTAGCCGAAGGCGTATGAATAATGTATTACTATTATAGAGTATTAAAATCAAGTAGATGTCATTGATTCCTGTTTCCTGAAAAAATATCTGCCCACAAAACTGATTTTTATATTTTTAATTCTAGTGAACTATTTTCTAATTTGAATAAACTGGGATAGTTTGAAAAGTTTCCGAGCTCAAAAATAAAGTAGACATTTTTCTTCAAATTTATTTTTCAACATAGTGTCCTAGGTCAATATGCTTTTTTCAGTGACGCTGTCAACTACTTTAAATCTTCCAAATGGCAGCTTATATTTTTTTCGGCAAAAATAGGCGTTTTCGTATGCGATAACCCCTTCGTCAGATGAAAATCTCTGTTTTCCAAACAAAACTTTAAGGTTAGGAACCAGGATAAAGTCGCTGAGGGTCAGATATAGTGAATACGAAGAGTAGTCAATCATTTCAAGGGGCGATTCTTGAATTTTAGTCATGGCTACCAGCGAAGTGCGAACAGGTGCGTTGATCTGATGGAAAAGGACTTTCTTCTTATGTGGTTGATTTTTTTCAATTTTTGTCTTCAGTTTGTCAAATAGTTATGCAAAATGCTCCTCCTTTATTATTTTATCTTTTTGAATATATTTTTGAAGATAATTTTGAAGATAATCGATCAACCCTATCCCAAAACACGGCCGTCATCGCCTTCATGGCCGATGGAACCGTCTTCGTCTTTTTCGGATCTATTTTACCCTTTGGAGTCCATTGTTTTGAATGTTCTTTCGGCTCAGGAGTGTAGAAGTGGATCCAAGTTTCATCTATGGCTTTGAAATCTGGCTGAGTTCGCCGCTAAACAGCATAAACCGCTCCAAGAGGCCCTTGGTAATGTTCATGCAAATGTGGTTTTGGTCCAAAGTGAGCAAACGTTCACTCGACGTGCGGGTGGATAGCTTACTCATGTCCAAGTCTTCAGTCAATATATGACAAACATGAACACCAATGATTCTGTAAACCGGCAGAGTAAAACTTAGATTAATTAAACTTCTACACAAATTATTGATTTTGAATATCCGCTTTTGTATTATAATCACAAGAGAATGAATATAAGCTGAGAAACTAATCCCATATAATGCAACAATTTCAGAGAGTAAAAATCATTCGCCTTGACCGGGATTCGAACCCGGATCCCTCGATATCCGGCCGAGTGCTTTAACCATTTAAGCTACCGAGACGTCCTCTTATACTCTGAAATTTTGGGGGCTTTAAAGGAACAAGATGTTGTGACGAAATACCGTACATACAATGTCACAGGCATTCGTAGTCGTGCGCGAGGCGCCACAGTCCACGAGGTTAAAGCCAATTTCAAACACTTAGGCTGTTCATTTCAAGAAACTGTGGGAGATGCCGCAACAGTAACTATTAACGGAGTCATCCGCTATGTGTGTATTATAATGCAACAATTTCCATATAGCAAAAAAAACATTCTCCCTGCGCTTATCTATTCTTCTTTCCATTTCTTTACGCACACGTGAATTTCCCAAGCGCCACCTTAGCCGTCTTGAATTTTGACAGCAAAGATTTGACCGTAGTCACCCCTCTCAAGCTCTAGTGGACAAAATGGTTAATGCTGAAGTTTGCACAGAAATTGGTCGGAGAAGAATGTCCACCCAGATGGAAATAATGAGAACATTCATGAAATTTTGTGGACGGTGTTCTATTTGTGTTACTTGTCAACAATTAACTTCACGCAAAGGCTGTTATTTGAGTTGAATTCTGTATCTGTCACGAGTTGATAAGAATATTCACGAAACTAAGCGAGTGATGAAATTGTCCATTTTCAAGGACTTGGGCTTGGGTTAGGTGTACGTTAGGTAGGCCATCCCACGACAAACCTCTCTTGTTTTCTTCAATGTGTCAAGGAAATGATGAGTGGGTTAAATTAGAATCTCTGACATTAATTGTATGACTTCTTTATGATGGAACTCGGAGAGAATTAACTTAGAAGTCATTTCCATTTTTTTTGACTAATTGTTCCAACTTAGACGCCTGGCACTAGTGGAACTGAATATGAGGTAATGTAATAGGAGTTTCTAGGATCGAACTCGGGTGGAATTTATTAAGGATTCACTTCAAAATTTCGTTGATTACCGTAATTTCTCCAGTGATTAGATAATGAGCACATTTAAGGCATTAAATAATTTGATACGCCAGTTTTACATATAATTATATCAATAAACCGTCTGAATTTGAGTTTTTCCAGCCAAAGATGCGTTATAATAATTTCACGATAAAATAAACATCATTCCCACCCTTCTCTTTTCATTGAAGTTTTTCCTGAACTTTTGCAACTATTCATTGCAGATATGTTTGTTTGATTTGTTGAAGTTTTTACAGGGTGAATATTTAAAATTTTTTGTATATTAAGTAAAAAAGTAAGTAAAAAAATTAATTCTTAGTTTTTTATGTAACGTATTTATTACTCTGTTCTGGGATTTACTGAAAATCTCCTACAGTTTTTATTTCATTTTTATTAATTATCATTCCATGTATTTATTCTTATTCAATTAGTAACAAAAAAATTATTTCTTAAATTTCATCATCTACAAGGAGGAGAGAGAAAGAGAAATGGAACTTTTTCAAAATAGGGTGAGTGAGCTTTCCTCCCTTTCCATTTACTCCTATCTCTTCTTACTAAATTCGTCTCATTCATCAACACCGCCCGCATCACCTTTGATCCTATTCTACCCTGAATACCCTTTGCAGTCCACCTTTCCTTCCGATAATACCCTGTGGCTCACCCTACGTTTCTGCTCACTTCTGGTAACCTTGTCCCATCTCTCTTGCAGTGTTCCAATGCCGCTCTTTCAATCTCTCCACCTTCCTCTCAGCTACCCTCAACGTCAACAAATTGGCCAGATTCTCCGTCTTTTGATACATGGAAATACAAGGTTCCGCTTCACTCATTCAGTATCAAATCATTACTCATTTCTTTTAATTTAACTCCCGCCAACCATGCATTTGATTGCGTTCGATTTCCCGTAAGGTATTGTCGAAGGCAATTTTCCGTGAGAAATCGTGCACCACCACCAATTGTACCGTACGAAACGCTAAAAAAGCGAACGACCAGTGTATTGAGAGGAGCGTCAGCTCAGTCTAGTCAGATTGCATCATGTAGTCTAAATCCTTCGCCACACTGCAGGTAGAATTCTCACAGTATTTTCTCACAATGCCTTCCAGGGTAGGAAGAAGAGTTGGATTCCTAGAATTATACTATCTTTAGTCAAGCGTGTGGACATATAAATTGATAACAGATAATATAGTATAGTATGCCTTTAGTATGATTAAATTATCAAAGTGCTAAAATATAAGTATTAGAAAAAATTTTATCCCTTACTGCCTTAAGACTCCCATTTCGATTTGCATAGATTGTAAAAGATGTTTGCATACACACTCGTCTTTGTGGATTTTTTGCAATAGTGATCTACATGCATAATGGCCGTGAATGGAGAGATACAGCACAGAAATTAGAACTAAGAATATCTATAAAAAAAGATCAATAAACTTAATGAAGATCCATTTATGTTGTTACTCGCGGGTGTGTTTCATTTTTAAATTCGTCACCATATTTCCTGCAAACTTATTGCATTATACTTATCGATGATCGAATGAGTGATTGACACTGCATTTATAGGAAAGCATGGACCCACTCTCGTGATTTTTTTTTATTAGTATTCATCATGAAATACTCAAATCACTTAACTAAAGCGCGATATTTCCTCGTGTAGTCCGTCGACGATATGGTATCTGAACTAAGTGAAACAACCGGGCGAGGTGTTTGGATAGGCGAGAGTTGAGCTCACCTCGAATCGATCCCAGAGGCGACGTGAAATTCACTGATCCAAGGGCGAAGGGGGGTGGGGGTCAGAGAGCAATTCTTTCCCTTGCCACCTGCAGTTTCCCACAAAGTTCCGTGGTCCAGAAAATCGCAACGCATGTGCATCTCTCGGGAACCCTGTATCCAATGGTCAGGAGACAGACGCTTCACCTACTTCTCCCCAACGACTCGTTTGTTGTGCTCATTATTCAATTTTATCCCATTAAACTCGCTTTGCTTTTTCCCGTGCATTTCAATTCGCACCATTCTACATTTCCATGCTCCCTCATACATCGATTGCTGCTTCACATTTTCGCACTCTTTCCTTGAATCTTCTTAATTCCCTTTTTTTTACCTCTCCGACATCCAGATCTTTAACTCCTCCCCTCCCTCCCCCAACATCGCACCCGCCGTCCTCAACCAAACTTTCGTCATTTGTCTCTATTCCACATGACGTGGTGCTGGTGGCGATTTTTCTCTAGGTTAGTGGAAATGAAGGGATCCCTGCGGAGGATTAGTGTTGCATTACGGCAACGGGGTCAGAGGAAATAAAATCCCCGTCCTCTCGCTCCCCGGCCACCTCTCCACCGTCCCGTCACCCCGCGAGCCTTCTTGCTCTCCCTTCCCTCCTTTCCGTCACACCGTCACCTTTGTGTCTTTCCGCTCCCAGTTCTCAGGTCTTCCGGAGAACTAAATGGAATTTCTTCGGACGAGGAGAAGGATTGCAAACGTGTTCTGAATGTTTCTTCTCGTCCCATCTACATCTACATCTACATAAGTACCCTGCGAGCCACCAAAAAGGTGTGTGGCAGGGGGAACATAGACAAATATTTAACGTGGCAAAGAGCAGAAATTACGAATTAGCGCATGTACGGCAGAAAATGAGACGGCTTAGGTGGATGCAAACTATACCCTGGATCACAAGAAATAACATATTAGATACAGGAATAATTTCAATTTATTTACGCCTATTTTCATGGTGAGAAGCTAGAAACATTCCCATATTTTATTCATTATTAAACTACATTGATTTGTTTATTGTTATTAAATAAGAATGAATTTTTTCAATTTTTAAATGTTTGTCACTTGAAATCCAATTGCTTATAATTACCGTGCCGTGCATATCCTCTACTTAGGAAAAAATCTAAAGCGCCCAATGTATCAAAAAGCTGATTTGTTTTACGATGAATGTTGAATAAGTAAAAATTACATTTTTGACCAATGCGGTATCTATTTGTTATATTCCTCTAATTGTTATATTTCGACTATGAGATTTGTGACTCCCAATTTTCTTTGTTCGTTTTAAAATATAATACTACTTTCAAGCGTGACACATTTTATAAATTGCCTCATGATTCGATTGAACAGCATGTTTGAGACATTTGAGCTAAAAATAACAAACGTCGAGACTTCAGACTTAAGTTTAATTATAGTTGAATTTGCAAATGTACAAATTTCAACTGAACCAATATTATGAGACTCAGTTCTGTTCACGTACTAAAGATAGATAAAAACCATCATTGGATTTACTCTGAATTTTAAATCCGTATTTATTTTTATATTATTAGGAATGAACTAGCATGTAACATCTTACCTCGCAAATACCAATCACAACATTGAATAATAGTTTTCCATATCCAAATTTGAGGTTTTTACAGTGCACGTAGAGATTTTATTACTGTGCTACACGTTTATCACAGTAATATTTATTATATTCTCAACGTGTTAATCTAATTTTCAAAGCTCATACAATTTTTTTTTAAATTATTCAATGCAAAATGTGGGACAAGATACTAAAACAAAATTTGAACAAAAGTGTCAGAAATTTGATCATTATTTTCGTCTTATGTAATTTCATTTCAATGCTTCCATTGACTGTAAAAATGAAAATATCATTTATACTAAGTAGTGCTCAAAAATATCAAAATATAATCAATATACGAAACGGGATTTGTGCGATAAAGAATCTTTTGGAAAAATAATAGTCATGGATGAAATACAGAATGAATTGGTAATCATTTAGGTAAACATAACAAAAAGAGTAAAAAAGATTTTTCTTTAAAGGATATATTCATGAAGTAAATGGCAAAATGCAATATCCAATAGCTACATTCCATAAAAAAATTTGAATTAGATTTGAACGCGACAAAAACAGACATTTCTCAGAAATAAAAATTATACCATAATTATTTTTGGGTAATCAATTTGAAGCGGGTCGCGGTAGTCCAGGGGCTCGAGCGTTAGACTACTGACCGGAGGGTCCGGGTTCGATTCCCGAGGAAATGCACTCTGAGCACCTGCACCTCCACCCAAGTTATGTGATTTTTCGGGAACCAGATCTTCCTGGGAAACCATAACAGCCATAGATAAAGGAACTGATCGCACTGGAATTTCACACGCCGTCGGGCCTAGTACTGCATGAACTCTACCATCACCCACAAAAGCAACCTTCGGGCTGATTACTGTGCTTATCATTTTTTAACGCACATTTTCAAGCTTGAAATTGAACTGAGGATGCTACACATGAATAATCGATTATAGCCTCAACGAATTCATCTATTACTATAGTCGATCACTCAAAGTGATATTAATATAGAGAAGCATATGAAGAAGGAGGAACATTTTAATAACCACGCAGAGAGTATTAGAAGGCTGAGTTACTTTAAAATATTATTAATTTGAGTCACCCTTTGTATCCAACCCTCTTAAAAACTAGCGTTTAGGGTAATCAACTGCAAACTTTGCACTAATTTATTTTAGGAATATGCGCTATTCGGAAATTTCCGGAAATGTATTGCGTATAAGTTTCCTAGATGACATAGGGGACTCAAATCATAGAACTAGTGAGAAAAATATCACCTCTTGAAAGATGCCGGGACGAGAATGTAAACAAACACGACGTAATGTTTGTAGGTGAAGAAGAACACCCTTGAACAGGGATTAGGGTGAATATTCCACCCTCTCCCTCGCAGACCACGAGCCAACTCTTTGACCCAGGCGACGGTTGGGAAGAGTTCAGAAGAATAACACAACTTCTCGGTAGTTTTCCGAAATGGTTTGAGAACTTGGGGAATCAGGACTTGTTTAAGGTGCGAGCGTCTCTCTTTTGCGACTCAGGGGAGAAAAAGTGGTCTTGGAAGAGGATTTTGAACGGCACCTGGCGCATGACAAAGGGTGGAAAATCGTTGAATCAGATGAAAAGTCCCCTGTGTTTTGTTTTTATGGGATGAGCATACGATTCTGCAGAGTGATTGTATTGTACTAAGATCACCAAAGTTGGGATACAAAATTACATAATTTGACTGTTACTTCAAGAGGATGAGCGAATATTAGAGGCTTTTTTAAATGTGGATGTTGGGAAGAAATGGGAAAATAAGATGAACAGAAAGGAAGGTAAGAAATGAAATGTGTTGGTATAAGTGAGGAAGTTTCTGTGGAAATTCTGAAAGATAACAGAAAAAATGAGATGCAGAGGATGTTTAGGAGGGAAGTAGGTTTGTCGAAGGCTGTGATAGAAGGGAGAATGCTAGGGAAGTGGGACGGCAGGTACGTGTAAGTTAGGAAGAACTGGAAGAGAAGATGTTGTAGGCCATAAAAGAGGAAGTTTTCGCGTCTGGCAGAAGAAAATGAGCATTATAGGCTGTCTAAAGCCTATCTTAATAATCATATTTGGACACTACCGACACAATCATCATGGATTCATTAGTCATTTTTGCCAAATGAAAGTAAAATATAATATAAGGGCTGATGTCAGTCATGAAATACAAGTCAATAAATTTTCCGAGGCACTCAGTTGACTAAAATTATAATGTATGTCAAGTCGTGACACCACTACAATTTTTTGCCCTTGCGGCCAACATGACGCGATCTCTAGGCGAGACTTTTTGAAAAAGTATTTACGCGTAATCACCTATCTTCATAGTTTGCGTCATTCTCTTATTTGTTTTTCTGGAAAATAAATTAGGCGGGTAAGAAATTTCGCATTTTGAACATCATTTTTGCTATCTGTTAAAGAATATGTTTAGATTTCGTCCGATTTGTCAAAATTTTTCCTGATTTGGTCTACCGTTCCGTTACCATTTTCTTTTAGCACTCCTATCGCTATCTTTTCCTTGTGCCATCGACGATAAAATTGATGTTACTATGTGTACACAGACGCCCTGCGAAATAGTACATTTGTTTGTGTATAAATATACCTAATACTGCATGTGCATATATGTTATTTTGCTTTTTACCATATATGGCACAAATATTTGGTATATAGTATATTTATATTGTTAAGAAATTTATAATTTTCTACAGGATTCATAAACATACTCAAGCAAGGAATTTAAACTGGTTTTATAAATAATTTCTAGGGGAATTAAAGTGACAAAATCATCGATTTCTTTTCTGTACGGATACCAGAGTAATAAGTGATACCATGCCCACATAGCATTTCAAAGGTCTCTCGGACAAGTTAAGCCTCGTGCAATGGTATTTTCTGATTTTTCTGCTTGAGGAAAAACTTATGACAGGCATGGACTAATGAAATTGCCGCAATTAGCACCCGAAAGTGTAAGGAAAATACAATTGAACACCTTATTCGCTCCAATTTCAAGCATATGTGATATGTGAGTTTTATCTAGTTCCCTTGTCAGAAAACATACCTATACTCCATTATTAACAAGGTTATTTTGTATGCCTATCTTGTAAATAGCTGTCTTAATATTTATTATGTGTAATCAGCGCAGTGGAATGTTTAACATAATGGAAAGCATTTAATATCACAGCACAGGGTTTAGTAGACTGGACTGGATTTTACCATATAAGTTTGAAAAATATGGCTATGTGGTGTATCCCAACAAAAAGTATATGCCAATTAAAATTAGCGAAAGGATTCAACACTTTTATCGGCGTGGTCGTTCACTTGCATGCACACATAAATTTCGCAACTGTACCCTCCAGGAGTCAGGAAAAAAGTCAATTCAAGTGTTTTTTCTTTCATCCGGATTGACATATCGAGAAAATTTATGTCTTTTTCTTCTGATATTTTGTGTTTCAACGTATATATATGGAATATATTAGCATTCCTTACTTGATACGCAAAATGTTTGAACTTTACAAATATTTTTATGCAAATTTAAATTATTAAATTACGAATAAAGAAAGAATAATTCAAGGTAGCTCGTTTTTGCGGGAAAATAATATTGAACGCAAGCGTGAAATACGAGTATAACTCTAAATAAGGTACATTTGTAGCCTGGTTCTTGACGATGAATCAAGCTAGAGTTTTCCTGTCTCCTTTCCTCCTCATAGTGACCGTGTAAAATCTTTTTCATTCTATAGAAAAAGTTAAAACTCTTTCCTTCTACTTGAAGTTTACCCTCTCTTCCTCGTTATGTCCCCCTTATCCACTTTACACCCTATACATCCTTCCATCTTACCGACAAAACTATCGATTTCGTGCTTTTGTTGAACTTAAAACATACCAACGTCTTCGACACATTTTTATCTTCCGACTAGCTGCCGGAGCGACAGCTTGTTATTCATGTGTCTCCACAATGAGTTCATATGTATAATACTTTACGCTTAAATAAATTTAATCACACAGTGAAGTAAACACCAAACGGTGCAGCCTTTCCTCTTGAAAGTTATTGGCATAATAAATTACACTTTTCGATAATATTAAAATAATAATCAGTATTGAAAACAACGTCTATATTTCTCTGATTGTTTCCTAAAATAATCTAATATATAATTCAAGTTTATATTAAATTAATATACACATCCAGACTTCGTGGATTTTCAGATGACGATCTATTAAGGGGTGGATAAATTTGATGTAATATTTGTTTTATTTATTTATTTACATAGCAACATGCAAGCAACCGCTAGGGTCTGTAGTAGGGGATGATTATACGTCAGACTACTTTAATAACTTTATTTTGATCCTTTATCATTTGTGGGAAAAATGACATCTTAAATCTATCGGTTCTACATTTAAGTCCTCTAACTTTGTTCACATAAACTCTCATACCATAGCAATATGGGGCTATTAACACATTTTCAACATCATTGCTAAAGAGACATCCTTTAAATTTATGCAAGAGATTTAATCTGTGATTTAACCTTCACTCCGTGAGTGATTCCCAGCCTTGCTCCTCCAATATTTTTGATACGCTACTCGGTCATAACAACGTTTTAAAAATCTAGCCCCTCTACGCTGCACGCGATCCTTTTTGGCAATCAATCCAACTTCACGGGGATCCCATATACTAGTTGCATATTCTAAATGTGGCATAACGAGCGAAATATAACATTTTTCTTCAAACTTTTCATCATATTTCTTCAATACTCTTCTAATTCAAAGAATACTCTTCTTCAAAGTCCTATTGTGGAATATAAGAGTAAACTGCAGATGCAGGTGTCTTATACAGAACTTTTACACGAATTAGCGTCACTGATAAGGGTAGTAGATGAAGAATTGGAATGGAAAATCAAAGGCAGGTAGTAAAACAGTGTGTCCGTTATCTCCGAGTTTTTTCAACCCATACGTGAATGCTAACTCAAGTTTTATTGGTGTTCTGAAGGAGATTGAGCTGGGCATAAAAGTGAGTGGTGAGATGTTTGCAGATGAACAAGAAATAGTGGGGAATACAGCAGGAATTTGTAGTTATTACTAAGTGATTTACAGGAACAATGCGCGAGGAATGTTATGACTATTAATCCCAAGGAGTAGAAAAGATAAGTTAAATATTAAAGTAGGAGCGGGCAAGCCAGAATGCGTCGAGCAGTTCATGCACTTGGGCAGGATCTTAGAGAAAGGTGAGTATGCTAATGTGGACAATAGAAAAAAATTACATTGGCATACGAAATAAGAGGATGAGAATTGTGGACGGGCACACTACGTAAAAAACATGAGAAAAGATTATTAAAAGCATGAATATGAAATTCAGCGGTATATGGATCTAAAACCTGGTATTTCAGGTGAGAAGATGACAGCAGATCACAGGGACCTTTTGGATTATGAGTGGAGAATACTGGATAAAATAATTTTAACAGAGATAATGAATATTATGAACTTATAAAGAGAGTGGGCGGGGAAACGACATTGCCAGGGAGAATCCGATTAAGGCCGAAAAATTGGGTGAAGGACATGTTATAGGGTAGTAGGATGTTAAAGGCCATGATAGAAAGGAAAATTTTAGGTCAGCAGAGTAGAGGAAAGATCAAAATAAGCTTTGTCGACAACATGAAAGTAGAAATAAGATACGAAGTCATGAAGGGAATGATGGGGCGCATGCAAGAGGAAGTTCCCACGATATGTAAACAATGATATCCGTTAAGGACCGTCAAAAACCTAACTTAAATGGATAGAACACCTTTGATGAGACTGATGAACATGTTTTGAACTGATCTACGTCCAACTCAATGACCAAAATATACACTGTTTCTCTATGTGATCAAATAAAATCCAACTCTACAATTGTAGTCCACTTATTTGGGTGCCAATCACTTAGTCAACGAATGTGGTGAAATTATCTGCGAAAATTATCTTTCCTTATATTCTATCAAATTCTCTCACGTTTTATTATCATTAACATATTTAACCTACGAAATTGTATCGGTCATAAAATTTTTCCTGTTGATGTAGATATAGCGCGGTAAGTTATGGATTGCATCTTGTAGTTATCGACGAAAAAAAGACGGCGAGAAGGAGAAAATGAGGAGACTTAATAATGGACCGATAGGTTTGAGCAAGATTGAAGTAAACGAGCGACTTGAAAATTGGGAGCGACCTTGCAGACAGCATCATCACCATTAGAAAGGGCTTTGTAATAGTAAATATTCCATATATTTAACCCATAATTTCCATATGATTTAACATAAGTTACAATGTCAAATTTATCCTAAAATTCAATGCTCCGACCTTATTTCGATGACGTTAGCTTTTAGGGAAACCTTCAAACCTACTAAGCTAAACGTTCCGCTTTGATAGATATGTGAAACTCCATGAATGCAGTTTGAAAAAAAAATGATACCATCGATCAATGTTTGCTTCATTATCAAATTTGATTCTTTAGTTAACTTTTCAAATTAAGTAAGATTTATGAATTTCATCACATAAGTCTAGTTTTTCCATGATTTATCAGAAGAAACAAATGAACCAATCAAACCTAAGCAAATTTCAAGAAACTGTAACAGTAACTTTAACGGAGTCACCCGCTATGTGTGCATTATAATGCAACCATTTCAGAGAGTAAAAATCATTCGCCTTGACCGGGATTCGAACCCGCCCGGTCAAGGCGAATGATTTTTACTCTCTGAAATGGTTGCATTACAAACCTAAGCACTTATCCAAAATTAAAACTCGGAAGACAAGATGCTACATTTTAATCTAATATCTTGTCTTCTGAGCATCTATCATTTGTGAATTCAGCGGAAATGTGAAATTGTACAGCGATCAAGGAAATAATTACTCGTCACTTAGTAATGGTGAATTTTACTTGGTAAATTAGCAAACCCGATATTCCACACATTGACTACATGAAAAATTTAATTAAAATTTTTAATCATTTTTGAGTTTTAATATTTTTAGTGCACTCAACACTTAGGGCCCTCTTTCTCGAATACAGGAAATATCTGCTAACTAATACTCCTATGGAGTGAATGCTTTCGTTGCCATTGATTATTTATACTTATAAATGAAATTCATTCAATGACCAAGAGTTTGGAAGGCGAAGTAGTCTTGGCGAAGTGAAATCGCAATTTTAATAGCTCAACTGATTTTTAAAGGGAGTAGTAAAAGATTGGAAGTAACCAAAGAAGAAAATTAGCAGCACTTTCCTGTCTATTTCCCAAAATAGCATTAACAAAGCATTTAATTTGGGCCAAATAATAAAAAAGTAATACACACAGCTCCTCTACCAATTTCACTAAGTAAAGAATCCTTGAGACCCGATAAAGGATATAGGAAATCAGATAAATTCATAAAATATAACTCAACATAAGAAAATAATAATCCAAAGATCCAAATGAGACACTTGATCATCATACTCGTTTATATTATCCCAGAGGAAGTCGTTCAAAATATTTTCTTAAGAGGTTTTTGTCCCTGAAAAATAAGTAAGTCGTTCCATTTTTGCAACCAGATCTTTAAAAAAAACTGTTCTTTATTCCGCCGGATGTCTTGCTTTAATTACTGGGATTGGCAACTTAATAAAAATGTATACAATTATGAATATTGGCCATTTAAAAAGAAATTTGGGTTAAGTAATTGCTCTGAAACTCATCGGATATTAAAATTAAAATTATATGAACCATAATGTGACTTTTGATGAGGCACACTTTTTACATCATCATTTTTATCCAGATTCGTTTTACTAGGAACACAAGAGTGGTATGCAAACTTACTCCCTTCACTTGGTGAAAAAATATGATTTTAACCAATCAATTGTACGTTTTCAATTGAAATATTTGTTGGACGCCCATTTTGCTATATCATAAATATCATATAAATCATAAATATCATAATAATTGGGAATCTTTCCTTCCATGATAAATTATTACAATTATTTTCTATAATTTTAGTGAGGGAAATGGTAAAATTATGTAAGTATCCCCTTTATCGATGATATAATTGTGTAAGAAGTTCGCCTTGTATTTATCTTATTATTCTGAGATGGATATCCTGCCATATGTCTCCTAACCTCAGAATCTATAAGCTATTCTCATGATTTCCTTTTAGGCTAAGAAGTTCCACTTGCGCATCTCATGTTGATCCTAGAATGCAAATCTATATTAATTTCTCCAAACTTCAGAATCTTATATCCTTTCCTTTTATATATTTCTTATTTCCCGAGACAAAGGTTTCACGCGATCGCACAAAGAAATTCGAATCTCAAGGGTGTTTTTTCGACAAAGAGAAAGAGGGAATCCTGCTACCTTCGTGACGCACCAGCAATTTCCGTTCGCTTCGCTCCGTCGCCTAAAATCCCTTGCTTGCTTCGGCGTGGGACTAGGACTAGATCCCTCCCCTAACTCCACCGCTCGCTCCCTGGGATTCAAAGAAGGAGGAGGAAAGTTATGGCGTTCCCTGTACCCCACTTGGTTTTTATTATTAGTCCCAACTTTAGAACTGCATTTCAGCTTCCTTTTTTTTACACAATCACGTATCCAATGAGTTATGCTCGCATGAGACGAGGGAGGATAAAATGTTTGGCATATTGGACAATTGAATGATTTAGGAATCTTGCAATTAGTCTCCTGCACAGAAAAGATATAAGCAAAAAAACAGTACGAGTCCAATCCCTGGAGGAAATAAATTAGCATTTCGCATTTCGTAAACGTGATAGATGTGATGGGAAAAAAAGAGAGAAGGTGAATAAAAAAAGGTGCTTGTTAGTTTGGAGAAGATGGCGTAGTGACGCTACAGGAAGGTGCACAAACACATAGCTAAGGTAATGCAGGAATATGTGCACATTATATCAGTATTTTTAGAATTTAAATTTCACCAACGTTCACTGTCAAAATGGAAAAAAAATACGTGAATGGAATAAAGCCACTGTCCCATAAATAACATTTTGATTCCAGCGAATTCACAAAACGTCATTCTTCATGTCTAATGACATCCAGTCAACAATTGAAAGCAAGTGAGCGTTGTAATTGACATAAGTAAATTATAGATGAATTAACATACACATCTTGTAAATGGACTACATCAATTTCATTGATGGATCATATTTCTATTCTGGGGAGCAGAACATTATTAATACCGACTAAATTACTTTATGAATGCCTGAATAGCCTTTATGCACTATTTTTCAAAACATTTATGTGTAACAATATGCATATTTTTTGGAGGGACATAAGACTAGGTGTCTAAGTCGTCAGTGTAATTCCAAAAATATATTTTGCGGGAAAGAATGTCAATCATGGATCAAAAAATTTTATGAACGCAACATCTTATTTTCTAAATTGAAATCGATTGCACCTCACGCGCGCACTTGCCACCACATCTTCGCCTCCCAAAACAAAAAAATAAACAAATCATGTCCTCCTCACTGGGTCCACGAAAAAATAAGTGAATCACAATTAATCCGCATAGGAGGTCAGCGGGCCGTTCTCACTCGAAGGAAATCGAGATTTGTGCGGAATGGAATCATCTGGACGCAGCGAGCGAGGTAGGAAGAAAGGGGAGGGGCGGCTGGGAGAGACGGAGATAGTGGAGGCGATGTAACGCCTAGAGAGAAAAAGTTCCGCCCTAATTTTCTCCGACCGTAAAAACTAAGTCCACGTAAAAATTCGATCTTGGCGAAGTCTTGAAACTATCTGCCACGAGAGAGTGCTCCTCCGCTAGCGAGACGAGAGGTTCCGGCGGAGAAACCCCCGGAGGTGGCGGTGGACGGGGATGGGAAATGGGCAGTCCTGTGTGGATGGAGAGTAGGAGGAGGGAAGGATGTTATCCGGCGGAGAGTGTTAGGGCGGGAGTGGGGAGAGGCTTACTTCGCCCGCCGCCCGACATCGTTTGCGGAGAATCCCACGATGAAACCCCTCGATCCACATCTAAACTCCGAATTTATCCATCCCCACCCGTGTAACCCTAATCAAGACACGGAGGGCTCCTTTAGGGCTCTCCTCCCGCCCACCCTTACCAGACCACAACGATCCCACCCAAAGCCCCACCCAACCCTAATCCTACTTTCCCTTTAAACTCTTTCTGCTCCTTTTCTATCTTCCTCTATCCGTTTGTCTCCCTTGTTTCCTCACGACATAGACTTTCATTCACTTTATCACACCATCATACTCCCTCGCCAATGAATCCGTTCCTCTAGGCATTCGACGGTTCAGGTCATTTCACGTGCACAATGTACTTCCACCTAGGTTTCGAACGGTGGCTAATTTCTTTAATGGAAGAATCTTTCGGCATTCTTATAATGGAAAAAAGTGGTCAATTATATAAGAATGAAGATACATGGAATGGATTTATCCATTCTATAACATTAGTCGCTCTTTAAGAAAAGACATTAAACGTTTTTCCACAATTATATAGTAAACTGCCCTATGAGTACCACGTATTGCCCTTACTTATAAAATGGCTTCGAAACAAAATTGAATAACAGATTTATTTGGATTTTTTTCAAAATTATCATAGCAAAATGAAGTATGATGAATGATGTTCTATTGTATATGCCTGTATATTGGTAGCAATGTGTATATGCCTGTGTGTATATATCATATGTATGTATATATATATATATATATATATATATATATATATATATATATATACATTCAAACACGATATCCCGCCATACGGCGAACAAATATTCATTTATATAGAAATAGAGATAAAGAAAATGGGAATGGAACACACATAAAGGACATATATATGTATATATATAAAGTCACTTTCTTGAAAAACCCACGAACGTGCACATATATAAACGTGTATATATATAAAGATATATTTATTTATTTATTGACATGGACAAGGAAATAGGGAAAAGGGATAGGAAGGCATAGAAAGGACAACACAGGAATGGTGGAGAAGGTGGAATAAAGCAGATCACCAGCGTAAAAACATTCCATTGACCGGGATCTGAACCACAAATCTCTTGACTTGCCGGGCTCTTAACCACTTGATCTTTGTTTTGCTATCCCTTTTCTTTATATCTTTATCCATATTAATTATAGTAATATGTGTTCGCCATTTGCCAGATTTTTTCGTGTTTGAATGTGTGTATTATGCATGTATAATAATAATTATAATATATATATATATATATATATATATATATATATATATATATATATATATATATATATATATATATATATATATATATAAATAAAATATTTTATATATATATATATTCTCTGGGCACAAAGCAATCGGAGCTTTTGGGCGCTTTATAAGATCGGAGATATCAGTGTAAATTGGGTTACCTTATTTGCTTAAGTGGTAGAGTATCCGCCCGGCAAGTGGAAGGTCCGGCGTCCAAATCCCGGATAAGGAAAGATTTTTACACTTTTGATCTGCTCAAATCCGCCTTCCCCACCTTTCCTGTGTTCGTCTTTCATGTGTTTTCCTATCCTCTTTCCTTACATGTATTTCTATGTGTGAAATTATATATATATATATATATATATATATATATATATATATATATATATATAACTTTTGGACGGCACAATAGAACACAGAATAAAACAGATAACACGTAAAAGGACACTCACACTGTAGATGATTTAAGCTTTCGGCCTACTCCGAGGCCTTCTTCAGGTCTGACCTGAAGAAGGCCTCGGAGTAGGCCGAAAGCTTAAATCATCTACAGTGTGAGTGTCCTTTTACGTGTTATCTGTTTTATTCTGTGCTCTATTTTGCCGTCCAAAAGTTATATTGCTCTCGTGAGTACTTCCGCATCATCGATATATATATATATATATATATATATATATATATATATATATATATATATATATATATATAAACGCATACTTTTTAGACAGATATATATAAATAAATATATGATTATGCCAGATCACCTTCCAATTGTCATGAACATCTTAGATTGAATTTCCTCTTCCTCAACCCTTAAAAACCTCCTTTATGACTCACTTGAGGTAACAATTTGATTTGTATCGTTTCCTTTTAATGCCTCATCTTTTCATGAACTCTAATTTTCTTTATTTGCCACTGCTATCTGCGTCTTTCAGTAAATAGTGTAAAGTAACATCCATATTTAAATATTTATCTAGCACTTCCGAAATGTCATGGCAATTTCATTTGCATTGGCTGTAATTTAATCAGATGGAGGCCTTTGTTCTCTTTCATTAATAAGCTTACTACTTCCCATTTGCCACTCCAATATTTGGTGATAATACCACTTAAGTTAAGAATTCTTGTAATTTTTCAGGCGTGTCCTGGTCTAATTCTATTAATTTATTTCTTACATAGATTATGTTTCATGCTTGGAAAATATTTTTTCTTGATTTTCTTAAGTGTATGACTACAACTCCATTCCTTACTTCGGACAGTTACAGGTATTTCCATCTTAATGATATTTTTCTCTCCTGTGGTATTCAAAAGTAATGTGGAGTAGTCAATATATCCATTTTTTCTTATTGCGTCAAGATTGAATGACAGTATTTCCTTTGTTTCATTAATTTTCTTCTCGATATACACATTAAGAATCAACCTATCATTTAAAATTATAAAAAAATATATATAACTGAAAGTACCATTGTCTGTCTAGGTTACACTGTTTGACGACTTATTATCAAGTTACGACGAAGTTAAAAAAAAGTCTATATAATTGCTGCCTCAATAAAACAGCTGAAATAATGTGTTTCAAAGTACCATGCTATGGCGAAATGTTCCCGGACTAAAAACGATAAGCATAGTAATAAACTCGCCGATCGGTGCGGTAGGTAATGACACTGAAAAACACGAGCAGACCTTGAACAATGCGTAAAAATCCGGCGGTCACCATAGCCTCTCCCGTAATTTTAGAGACATTTTCTGTGATCTTAATGCAATAAACCTATAAGCTACTCTCATTAGTCAAACCGCACAAACAGATCAAATACTTTATAAAATAACACGACAATTTATAGTTCAAGCAATCCAATAACAGCGATCCAGAATTATTATGAGGTAGACCGGCGATGTTTTACATTGAATTAAGCGTTAATTATTTTGCTTGGTAGTTAACTTAACGATCTTAGATAAGAGATGACGGAGACTTAGTGTATATTGATGAAGGAAGCAGATGATCCTGCTTCACTTACGATGCTCAAATTCATTTCCTGATATTGTCGAGGTGGAAAACGTTTGCTTTTTTATGTTCGTAGATTATGTGTTCCAGGGAAATACCATAATTTGATCCCCTAGAGATCCGCCAGGTACAATGGATGTGGGTCATGAGGTAAGGGAGTGAGTGATTTTATTGACCCTTGAGCTACTAATATTTACAAATGGTTGAGCAAATTTGGACGCTGCCCCATTGTTGACCCTGTTCTTGCGAAACGACTATAAGTAACACTTTTAGAGCATCAAATTTTCCCCACTTTCTTGTCCAGGCGTGCATTGAAGGTTGCGAAAAACAAACTTTGGATAGTGTCAAATTTTCCCTGTTTAATTTGAACACGGCCGTCAACTTTTTAGAAACTATTTTCCCCGCACACATTTGTCCACGCATCCCTCCCTGTTTATACAACGCAGAAACCGAAATTAATTATTGCATTTGGGTTTAATGGCAACATTTCGTTGAATCTGACACGTTTAAAATACGTAAGTCGTTTTACTGTGCGAAAAGTTAGAAAGTACTTTCGTTATATAGTCAAAATTACCGATTACGTATCCAGCGCGCTTCATGAATATATTTAACATTGTAATATTGTCAATTTGCCATTGCCTCTTTTGTCAAGGGAATTTAAAAATCTTTTACCTTTTCATTCGTTCAATTTAAGAAACTGGATGAGCAGAGTACTATACTTAAAAATGGGAGCAGCATCAATTTAAAGCGATTAATTTCATTGGCTTTTAGAAATTGCTTTCCAAAATTCTCAAACGAGTCAATTTAACAGGAATATTAAAATGTAGGGAAATTATATCCTTGTCTGTAACAATCGGGAAAAATTATAAACAAGGTGATACACACAGACCATAGATCTAGTGGCTAATTTAAATTTTTGTACTGACAAAAAAATTTTAACTGAATCGAAACGGCCATAAAAATAGTTATTGTTGAATTAATTCGTAAATTAAACTAGCTAGGCATTTAATAAAAGTCTCATAACTCGACTCGAAGGTATTAAAATGGTTACAAATAAAAACACGAATGCTAACTACTGTTCCTTTGAAACGAAAATTGATAATTCAACCAAATTTTCACGGATACACAATTTACTAACAAAATTTTAATAAACCTATCCTTCCCCTGGCCGCGTGGGCATTTCAATTCCGCCCTTCTTCTCTTTCGCCTATTCCAAACCGTCTAAATCCTTTTTTTCTTCCCTTATTAGTAACTTTACACGATATTCTTTGGCTTGTGTTTCTCGTTAATATGTTGGGAAACAGAGTGATATTACTCGGAGCTTATTATTTTTTTTTTTTTATTAAGAAGAAATTATTTCTTCCGAGGTGGCATTTCACAAGCACCAACACTTGTTCCAGCCGCTACGGGGATCCAAAATTAATTTTCCGAGTGAATTATTAAGGTGGGTACAAAGCTCCGGGTCTGAGGAGGAGAAAGACGCGACTTCATGAGACTCCCCGGGCAGGAATCTGAAAGAACTGGAAGGCAGGAAGTAGGCAACCCTCAGTGTGGATATCACTTTTCGGGCAGGGATGAGATCGAATCCTCCCTCCTCCCTCAAAACCCCAATCCACTCTTCCTTCAAGTGAAGAGACCGAGGAGGGAAACAAAAAAAATTGACTGCCGTTTACGCGCAGCGCCAGCCGCCATAAGAAAAGAGCCCAAAAGAGAGGATCCAAGGGAGGAGGAGATATTACGGAATCCGCCGCCTTGAGTCCCGCGAAAATTTCCCCTCGCTCCATTCACTTCCTCCCCGTCCTCCTCCTTCTCCTCCTCACACCCATCCGCTCCCTTTTTACCCTCCTCAGCTTCATCCTCCCTGCCTCTTCATCGATGTCCTATTTGAGACGTTAGGTTCGATAGCTTCCGAGTCGAAAACCCTTCTTCGCCCTCGCATTCCATCTGCACCACGCTCCTTTCACTGCATTCCTCCGGTTTGCTCGACGCGTGCTTCTACAACCGAAGCGGTTGCATTAGACGGGATCTCCGATCGATGGAGAATGCCCCGAAACTAGATAGGCTCCCTCGGTCTTTATGTACCTCACATCTGCTGCCTGATGCAACATCAAAGAAAGGTTAATGGGAAAATTAGCCACCGAAGAAAACATCTTACTGACGGATTAGAAGTCCTAACTCAATTCACTCCTGCAAATCGCATCCTTATAGCAGTAAAACAAAAGAAACCACCAGGAGGTTTTCATTATCAGTGGATATACGGCCGATTTTCAATTCTAAGAACAGTGTACGGTTGCTTAACTTAATATTTCCACAAAGATAAATTACTGAAAATATTTAATATAAATGACATTTTTATAAAGCAAAGTGGTTTGATTTATTAAAACTTCAGTATTAAGATTTTCCACCAAGTTACGCCAGACACTGTTTTATTTAATATAAATGATTAAAATGTGTGTCGGGTCTATTCTGCTATCTTTCCACCTCAGAGACCGCCAAATCGAATTGTATAGGGAAAATACTTCAAGCGTATCGCGTGACTATGTTTCAATAAGGCGTTACTGTGAACACCTTAGCGTCTAGCGCCTTGGTTAGCTTAACGCCAGCGGTGATGCAATTGGCTTCTCCTTATCCTCCACCTTCTATTTGCAATCCTACTCCTAATTGGCCATTTAGATCAAGTCTATCGACAATGTCAGGAGTTGCGCGCATGACCTAGTAATGCTTAATGCTGCTGATTAATTGACTATGGTGCTCAAGAATTTCTAATTACAAGAATAGCATCAGAGTTAAGGCCTCTGAAAACTTGTTTGAGAAAGGCACGGCCTAATAAGACACTTAATTTTAGATTGCCGCAGATTGTGGGCTACAAACGTTACAATAAACTAAAATGTCCTCGGAAAAATTGATTCAAGAAAATATTAAGACGACAAGAAGAATATGTACTGACACGAAAGCAAGCATTTATTTTATCAAATGAAAAATGAGAAAACAAATATCAATACTCCTTGTTACACGCAGGTATTTCAACCAGGAGTTATTTACCGTTACACATCTGTATTTATATGGACCTGTGACAAGGCGAGCATATGCATAGAGTATTATGGAGTAAAATGCTCGTCTTATAAACTGAGGACCGAAATTCCTACATTGTAAGAAGTAGTGCGATAAGTAGAGTAATACCTGTAGGTCGCTATCTGTGAGGTTACATACGTATGTCCATATCTTCACTTTAAACTCTCGCATTTTTAAGTTGACAATTTGTAAAGAGTCATTCGATGTAGGCCAGTGGTACTCAAAGTGGGCGCTACCGCCCCCCATGGGGAGGTGCTCTAGTCTATGGGGGCGAAAAGCGGCAAGGGGGCTGTAGGAGGGCGCAGGAGGGTCCTGGCAATGTGACATTTACGAAGGGACGGTATGGCAAGCTGGTATGGGTGATGATGATTCGAGTCTTTCGTGACCATTTAGCCACCTTGCATAAAAATATGATCCAGCGATTTGAGGATCTTCTTTTGTTGAACATTCCAAAATGGGTGATAAATCCGTTGGTGGATATTGAGGAAGTTGGAGTATTAGAGGAAGAAATAAATGCACTATAAATTGGCGTTGAATTGCAATCAAATTTTAAGATAAATTATCAAGATTTTATGGTCACAGAAGGTTTTCAATCATTATCCTGAATTATGGATGGTGTTTTAAAAAAATCCTCTTTGCATTTTCGACTTCATAACTGGTGTAAAGTGGATTTAGTGCAGTCATTCAGCTTATTTACAAGTAGAGGAACAAACTTCAGGTTTGTAAACGTAGTGATTTAAGACTCCCGCTAAGTGACATCAAACCGGACGTTGAATAACTGGTATCAGTTCATCAATCCCATTCATCCCATTAATATCTTATTTGATGGAAATATGTTATTAAATTAGGTATTAAAATCTCCATGAATTACTTCTAGATCATGAAAAACTATAATCAATAGTCACTTACTTGTTCAACAAATTTCAGCAAAGTATGATTGGTTAATCTATTTTCATACATTGAAAACGTTCATGTTTTATAATTGCATAATTTAAGTAAAAAAATGGCATGTAAACTTCTAGAAAAAGCATTTTTTTAGATATTTGTTTTGATTATTTATTTTTATGTAAAAAGTTTTTTCTCACCTAAGTTCATTTTAATTCGCATTAATTCTTTTGCATGAATGTGATATGAAAACCATAAACATATTGAATTGTAAATAAACATATGATTAGTCATTGTTTTTAATTTAATTATTTCAATCCTCCTCATTTGGTTATTTTGTTTTATGATTTTAATTATTTAAATCTATCGGTCGTGGGGCGATGAGTAATGATTTATGGATCCAAGGTGGTGGTGGCTCGAAAAAGTTTGGGAAACACTGATGTAGACCATTCAACAAACTTTAAAAATTATAGTTTTTTCTGATTTTTTTATCAAGCTGTTATTTTCATTGAAACATGCATTGATTGGGCAGATATTTTTAATGGTGGCTAGTGTACTTGACGAACAAACTATATCAGTAGAATTAAAATCTTCTTTCTATCAGTAGAATTAAAATCTCTGACGGTCTGTATTATCAATATAATACATTATTAATAAGAGTCCAATTTGGAATATAGCATCACAAATTATGTATATACCTTATGCACAAAGATCCCATTAAAATTCCCCCGATGCATTCAATTTAAATTCAAAGTTCAATGATAAATAAAAATTATTATTATTTTAGGTAATGCATCGGTTAAGGTATATTTTGAATAACCAAAATGCAATTTAAAATGTATTTGTCATATTTGTTTTATTTTTTTAAAACTTTTCATGATTAATAATGGGTGATCATTAATCGTAAAAATCGTGCTCCAAGTTAAGCTAGCGTACTTAATGAACTTTGAGTAATTTAATTATTGTCTTGAAATACGAATCACCTTGGATGTTTTTCATTGGCGCCAGCTTTGATTATGGAGAAAGCGAAACCCTTGCCCAAAATACGGTACTCCTTTGGCGTCCATAACAACACTTTCCTACTCCAAACATTGATCATCTAGTCTCTAGACATTGATCAACAGCGACAGAGCCCAACAGGTAAACCGCGAAAAATTTTCATTTATCGCTTGAGTGGCATAATTAAGATTGATCCCAAATTATGCGATAAAATTAGTCAAATAACCACGAGGGCTATGAAGGACATCTCAAGGGTAAGGTTCTTTTGGATACGTCAAGTTCATCTCTCTTTTGGGATTAAATCAAAGATGTTAGACTTTCCTGAGAGAATGACAATTTAAATAAACCTTAGCCGAAACATTTGGCTCATCTCTCCCATGGAAAATTTATTTCGCGCAATAAAAAAATAACTCATTAGCTCAAAATTTACTTTTTTTGCGGATTGAAAAAAATTAGGATGTTGACAGTACGTGTGTACATAAGTCTTACGATATAGACCGTCAACCACGGATCCCACTGTAAATCTACCGAAGACTACTGATGCATAACGTCCTCCTCTCCGTTCTGTTTTCAGGCACTTAAAGTTTCCAATCAAATAAAACTTCACTGGCATGGTAACAGAGCATAACAGCATGTCACTTGGCAATTGATAACTAAGAATCCTTGATACCTTTCCGATTATTTCCACAGTATCCTAACATTACAGTAACAGTATCCTAACAATTGATGTCACTACTACCTGTATAGTATCTTGACTGCATTCCCCATCGCATATCACTCCAAAAAACAATGGATTCGGCAAGGGAACTTAAGTTAGTTTTAGTCATGCCATGTTTTTCAATTACATACCACGTGCATGAAAAATTTCAGCTTACTATAAATTCATCCCAATAACGTATTGAAAATTACTGTGCCATTGCAACTATCACTTTTCTCTGTACACTTTTAAATAACACAGGAATTATTACAGAACGAGCATTTATCCTGGAAATAAATTAATTTTTTATTGCAAAAAGGTCAAAAATGAAACTTTTCATTAGCATTTTTTTCAAAGTTTCGCTCAATTTTGTCGAAAGTACAAGGTCAACCGGCGTGCACTTGTGAAAAGGGAGCACAGGAAAATAAATAAAAGATTTTGGAACTAATTTCACGGGGCGTCAATGTGATTTGTGATTGCTGCCTGGGATAACGATCGTTCCATTGTTTTAAGGCCTCTCAACCTACCGAAATAATGAGCCATGAGTCACCAAAGGGTAAAGGCCCATCTGTCGCGGAGTGTCAACGATTTCATGGCGTTCAATTCTCGTCTCTCTCGTTCGACCTCCCTAAATCTGCCGCCACCGATGATAAATACACCGCGATTCTTCCTTTGCCCGACCCCGTCGCTCACCCACACCCCCCCCTTCCATCAGAGTCATCCCCCCTCAACCCCAACTCCTCTCATGCATTTCGCATTAACGTCCGTCCCCTCCGGCTGCGATCGTCTGCCCCACGATAACCCCTTCCCGACGGACTCCTTTCTCCGACCTCGAGCAAGCCATCCTTCCCAATTATCTACCGTTTCCATCCCTATTTCACCCTTTCACTCCCTCTATGTTCCTTTTCCTTGCTTCTTCATCTCGGTGTCCTTCCATGCGCCTTCTCCATACGAATCGGAATCTCCACCTCTTTTTTTCTTAAACGGGACCTCGCAGTTGGCTGATCACGCATCGGCTATTGCAATTGAAAGGCTCAACATTTGCAATTTAATATGCCTACTACTTCCGTCATCCTTGAAATGAGTTTCACGACTATCTTTTCGAGATTTTCACCACGAGAATGGACACAGTGAGGGAAATCGCACGTGAGAATTTAAATTAGATGGAAATAAATTACCTAACGGCGTCGTGAATACAGCCAAAGGATCTTTTAGGATATTTTTTCCAAGTTGGAAGGAAGATTCACAATTAGATCAGAATTTAGCTGAAAAGTTTAATTTTTATAGAAAATTAAATGAAATATTGATTATCTTCCTCTTTAATTTTGATCATTCGCGATGCATTGAGACGCTTAGCGCCATCATCAGGCAGATACTGAGAATTTTCTCTATTCCTGGGTGTTTACTATTAGTAAAGAGATAGAGTGCAAGACTGACAGGTTTAAAATGTCATTTATTCCAAGAACGATAAGGGACCACAATGCTTGTAGCCGAAATTCCCCAGGACTTAGTAC